>WYDI02016912.1:86403-181390 GCA_009867235.2 Psittacus erithacus
GAAAATGAAGGAAAATGAAGCATTAGCTCCCTAACAACACTGGAGCCAAAATCTTCCAATCTCCCACTGAGCAAAAAGGGAATGTAATTTACCAAACCTGATGAATTTCACAAATAAATCTAGACTAAAGATAACATTAGGACTTTCTCACAATTGCTGTGAGACTGAGCTGTTGAATTAATTTAAGGCCGTTATACTGCTGATGCCAGATTTTGCCATGCTTGCTGGTTTATCACTCAATTAAAACCTTTTCTATATTCTTAATTTATTTATGTAGGTCTTGAGAGGTTTGAAAAATCAAAGCTAGTTCTGGAACCATAACAATAAACAGCTTTAAAATACCCAAACACACCCCCCTACCTGCCTCCAAAAAAGCACATTTAAAGCCATTCATGAAACAGCTATCAGCAAAGGATTTGGCAACATCAACGAGCTGATTGAGGTGCGTTCTGTTTAGTCTTTCCCTGTGTGACTTGTGTATGTTGCATCACATTTCTCCTGGTCTGTGGTGTGGAAGTGCAGAATGTCCTTTGGGTTTGCCAGCAGTGTTGTTAAAGCACTAAGCAGAGCTATGAGGTGACTTGTCACCCCTCTGCTCACAGGTTTATGGGTATGTCTGCATTGCATGGTCAAGAGATGGGACTATATCTTCTGTGGTTATAGGCAAGCTAACTTCCAGGGAACTGGAGTGATGATCATCACATTAGGGGATTCAAAACTAACATACTTGGCCTGTGCTTCATTCTGGGTTACAGGGGATGTGATGCATTAATATTTGAGGAGGCTGCTCTGGAGGTCTGAATTAGCAATGTGTAGCAAAGGATAAGCCTATTTCCCTTCTCCCTTCCCCTTGCTTTCACTCTCTTGTTTCAGTGCTGGTAGGATAGGTGCTAGCCAGGGAGATGAAGCTGTGACTTGTGAATGTAGAGAAGTGACCAAAGAAATGCATTTGTTTTCCCTCTGATACCTGACCTTATGGACTTAGAAATGGAGCTTTTGTGTAGTAAGCCATTTCACTGGGGCTCTAGTGAAAAGAGGTACGAGGTCTCAATGTTTTGGGGTTTTTTACTTGCTTTATTTAGCATTTTATTAAGAAAGCTGCCTTTGATCTCTGTCAGTTCCAGTTTACTCTGAAGATTGTTAAATTCAAAATGCGGATGAGTGAGTGTATGCATTCAACATTTCTGTGCAGATCAGCAAACTGTTACTGCAGGAGTTTGATACACGAGTTCTTATCTGAAGCTTTATCCCACAGCTCTTACTGCGCTTTCATTTCCTCTGCTGGCCCTGCTGTGGCAGTTAATGTTATCTCCCAAGCTGAGCAAACATCAGTGACTAGAATATACACAAGGAAGTAAAATATGTTATTTTAGATGCTTTGGGCCTTGGGGAAGAAAAATAGGAGAATACTTTCTGTGCTGTTTAGGGTTTTTTTTGCATTACCTACCATGTGAGTTGCTCCTTCCCCTCAAATAGCTGTATCTTTTGAGGTGGAACAGCAGCGTTGTTGATCTCCATCTGTCAGGCCTCAAGCTGCTCTTTGTTTGTCACGTTCTAGGCTGATGCCCTGGTGCTCAGTATTTAAAGCACTGCTCATGAGTGACACATGCCTTCAACTTTGAAGTCATCTTGTTACACCTCATAAGAGTAGGTGTTCAGATGGCATAGAAAACCGGTTGTGAAGCAGACTGTGGTGGAGCCTGAACTTGTTCCCATGTCTTATATGCATGATTGGTGCCACCATCTGACAACTCAAGTGAGAATTGGTTTAACAAACTTAAGAATGTGTTTTCTCATGGTGACATGTGCTAAACACATGGGCTTGTACTGCTGAGCTCTAATGGAGCAAGAAGTGAACTGACATTCCCCCAAACTGCTCAAGATAATGATTTTGAGGATATTTATTCTGTTCCTGCACCCCAGATGCTATTCTGCAATACTTTTCCATTAGTTACTACATGCATCTGAAATTTGCATGTTAAATGGTTGTGTTCATCATTTCCCTCAGCCTGTTTCTCTCTTTACTTAAAGAATAGTGTTTTTCTATAGATACTAAATATAAGCCTACTTTAAAGATGTCTTGGAACACCCTTGGTTTCCCTTTCAGGAACCTTCTGTCTCTGTTGGAGGTTGGGAAAACAGATAGTCCTGTTCTTGCAGATCCATCAAATCAATTGGGTTTTTGATCCTATGGGGGCAGGTCATGTTGGTGACTGGAAAAAGGCAACAGTGAGGACAAGCTATTTTTGTCTAGGAAGTACATTGTCAGCCTGTGTAGAGTGATGAATTTATAATTGTGCTGTTCAAACCTTACTGACCTTTATAAACAAAATAGAGAAAGAGAATCCTTCGCAGAGTAGCTGTATTCAGTGTGTACCTGCCTCATTTAGCTGCTTTGCATGTGTTCATGCCAGTGTGCACACTCTGTCCTGAGCCGCCAGTTGGCTCCGCTGCAGCTGGGCCTGGTGCACAGAACAGAAAGCATTTCTTTCTGCAGTTCAGCTGAACTGTAATTATGCTGTTAGTCTCTAAAACCTCTGATTTAAATAATTTGTCTCTGGAATTCATGCTTGCTGCATTGAGCCAACCTACTTCTTGCTCTGACTTGTACTCAAACTCCACAGGTTTACATGCGGAGGGAGGAAAAAAAGTGCTGCTGTTATGCAAAATTGTTTCCCTTGGGAGGAAAGGGGGGAATTCTGCATGAGTTATGTATGAACCAGCAGGTTCCACTAATCCTAGCAGCTCTGCTGGTGCAGAAGACTTGTGATCTAAGCTACTCAGCCCTCTGCTTTGTGAGAAACTGGCACAACATTCAAACCTCCTGCAACTGGTGCTGAGCTCCAGTGCAGTTAAATTTTGAGTATTCTTTTGTTGCCTACACTTCTTTAGCATAAATATGAAAACGAGGTTTTAACCATTTCATCTAGCTTCTGCTTTCTGCTTTTAACAGTCGATTATGGTCTGCTTGGAAAGAGCCATGCTTAGATTCCAGCCTTAAGTGAGTTTATTTCAGAACACTAGGAAGGATTTTAAGCTGCGTCTTTCACTGGTTCCTCTGGAAAATCTGCCCCTTTGACTTAAGAGGCATTTATTTCCCTGACCTGTTTGTGCCTGGGGCTCTGATCTTTACTACTGAATGGGGCGTAACTAACCAGGGGAAACTCTTGAGTGTCTTGGTGGGGGCACAGAGGGAAGACCAAAGTGCTCAAAGTGTGTCCTACAGTTGCAGAGGAAGGGAAGAAATGAGGAGGAGGTGCAGCCATAAAGGAGAGAAGTACAATGAAACTTTCAAAGGTGAAATTTGGCATTTAAAATGATGTTTTTCCCAACATTGCCTTCAAACACTGCTTGGGTTTTGTTGAGAGGAATGTCAGCATGATAAACATGCCTTCTTCAGGCAGTATCAGGAGAACTTGTATGGATATCCCACAGCTGAATGTTTTGCTTCTGTAATGTTTTGCATGTCCTTGAAGAATACTTTGTTAAGACGAGTCCTGGAAGAGATAAAGCCTGGGCTGGCAGTTCAGTGTCCCTTCTGAGTGCTGGAATGGAGGAAGCAGAAGTTACTTTTGCTTCCTCCTTGCCTTCACTTCTGTCCTTATTTCTCAAGATATATTTTGCACTTATTTCTCAGGATATATTTTGCACTGATGCCTCTTTCTGACCTCTGATGAAACCACAGCTTGCCAAAAACTAATGTTTTGAGCATTTGTACCAGGGTGCTTAAACTTTCCTCCAGCATCAAACCGTATTGACAATTTCTTACTGCTTACCAGGAAGTGATGCTTTCTTCATTTTCTTTTCCTGAAAATTGCCTTTTAGGTTAAGAGTGTAACTTGCTCTGTGCCAGGATGGATGAAGATCATTAGGACTCTACCTGGGAAGACCCAGGTTGAAAATAGCTCTCTTCACAGGGTCACAAAAACCAGAGCTAACCAGAGTGCTTATAGTTGACCCAGCTTCCACCCTTTCTTCACAGCTTGATATGTCTGGACATCTTGTAAGCTGTAACCTCCCCTCAGTTTATTTAGGTAATGTAAAAAGGAAGAGCATAGGTAAAAGAGGCTTCCGATGTTTCTATAAACTTGCTTGAGCTTTCTTTTCCATGGAGAGCATGGGTTTCATTCCGCTCACCTCTGTTTGGATTACAAACGTGTGAGATGCTGCAGGAAGATTAGAGATGCTGTTGGTGCATCAGGAGTAATAAGTTTCCACTAACAATTATTTGTTGAGAAGAAAAATGACTTTTAACTTCCAAAAAAGCTGAAGTTACTAAATATATATGTTGAGAAAAGAGCTGCTCTGCAGCCTGGTCAGCACTGAAACCCCGCCAGGGGTGACTTACATGAGCTGCACATTAGTGTACTGTGGCCATGTCTGAGGATGCAGTTCGAGATCCTTTTGGGGCTCCCTAGCTTAAAGTCCTCACAAAGCAAATATGGTTCTACCTCTTTCTTAATTTGCTCTGAATCTAACAGGATTTAGGTGGTTTTGTTCAGGATTACAGTCCAAAGTGAGAAATCTGGCAATGCCTAATCAAACTCTTGCACAACCACCTTTTATTCCCTCAGTCATGGTCACTAAAACTCCTAGTTCACTAACTGGGAGGAGGCTTGAGGGTCATCATCCAAATAAGTGAAGCTAACTCCTGTGTCCTAGTGCAGGAAGAAGAAACACTGCTGGCGTGTGCTTGGGTTTGGCAATGGTTTGCAGCACTCTCAGACAGGTCTGAGCTGACCCTTTACATGGCCCTTGTACCATGTTATCAGCTACCAGTATTAGCCAACTTTCTCCTACTCACTCTTCATAGCCATGAATAACATTAAGTTTATTATACCTTTATAGTGGCTTATGCTTTAGACGTTCTTCTGTGGAGGTAAATTCTACCCTTCATAATGTTAAAATACTGTCCTCTGTTATCTGAGAGCAGTTTCCATCTGAAGTGCACTATATGCCATTTTCATGATTAAACATAATAGAAAACTCTTTACACATATCACAGGATCACAGAATAGTTTGGGTTGGAAGGGACCTTAAAGATCATCTAGTTCCAACCCCCTGCCATGGGCAGGAACACCTTCCTCTAGTCTTATTTGAATTTCTATGTTTTTGCCATTAGACACTGGGCTAGATGGACCCCTGGAGTGCTGGTTGTTTAGGTGAGACATTTAGCACTGGGCATCATCATCCTCCTTGCAGGAGGTCTTGGCTTCCCATAGGCAGGCTTTAGTGACTTTCTCAGCTGGAGGCTGTTCCTGGACTATTGTGTTTTAGCAGCCACTAATGGTCACATCTTCTGTGTATCTTTCTAAACCCATATTGAGGCCATCTGTATGTGATAACATTAAATTCTCTTCATGTAAATGTGTACTGTGTGGAAAAAAGTGATTCCCTTTGTCTGTTTGAAACATCCTACCTGGGAATTTTATTGACTTCCCCCTCTACTTCTGTCCTCCTTCCCTTGCAAGAGATAGCAGGAAAACATCTCTTCCTGTACTGAGAAAAATATGTTTGCAAATGTCCTCTTGTGTCTGCTGTCCTATAGTGTATAACCCATTCCATACTTACTTTATCTTTGTTCCTTTCTCAACTGCTTTAGTTCATTTCGGTATTTCTTGAGGTGGGTTGAGTGTAGGTACTCAGAGAATTCAGGGCCTGACACAGAACAGATTTACAGAGTCAAAATAATTTGGCTCTTTCATATGGAATATTAGGTAATGTTTCTAATCTGTTTTCAGATTACTGCCCCCATGATTCTAGGAGATTTGCTGAGGAGTAATAGTTGGTTTAAAACCAATAGCTTCATAATTGTTGCAGTTCTTTGGGGGTTTTGGCTGTGTTTTTCCTCATGCATGTTATTTCACATGTTGCATTCAATCTGACATTTATCACTTGGTCTTCTAGTACTAAGCTGTCCATACAGCTCGTGAATTTTAAGGTTTGAGTACGTCTTGGTGAACTTTGCCACTTCCCTGTCAGCTTTTCAGCTTGCTGGTGAAGCTGTTGAGCAGCACAGTCTCTCCTGGGATGCGTATGGTATGGCCTCCCTCCACTGTGGACACTGACCCCTTGCTTTCCATGTTAACCTTCTATCAAGCCACTGAGCAGAAGGGGTCCTGTGTTGTTAATGAGTATGTTTGTGAGATGAGTAGCCGAAAACATGAGTTGTTCTTTTGAAAGTAAGCAACCCACATAAACCCAAGAAAAGTTCCAAGTCTTGGCTTTGCAACTCTTCTAGTTTCTCTGTCAGTGATTCATCTGCCTTCTATATGGAGTTAGGTTTTTGTTCTCTCTTGCCACTGATTAAATGGAGCGCTGAGGTGAAGATGCTTTTTGCTTTTATAGCTTTGCCAGAAGAGCACAGCTTCCAAACAGCTGCATGACAGTCAGCTGAACTGAAGAGCTGGATTCCAGGGAGGCTTTATGGCTGTACACTGGCTATATTGCTGCAAACCAGCTGGGACCAACTGGCATCTGTCATAGTGGAAGAAACATATTTGATACCTTGTGATAAGGTCTGATCCTGGTTTGTGAGCACAAGTGAGGTGGCTTGACTTACTGAGGTCTTCTCGAAACTCCACTTTTGGGAAGGTTTTTGAATGCATCTGTAGCTAACACATGGCCTAAAAATCCTATTTGATTGTGCAGGAATGATTGACCCTTTGTCAGGACCCTGGGGGGAGTTTCCTGTGGTCAAGGCATTGATCTCCAGATTGGAATCTCCTAGTAAGGGACAGTTTCAGTGCCTTAGCTTTTACTGAGACTTACAATGGAGATCCTGTGCTGCTGTAATGTACTTGGGAGCTTAAAATTAGTCTGTGGTCAAATAATATACCCCAGGGTGTGAGTGGCCTGCATTCTGATGTCCCTTCCAGGTTACTACAGTGGAGCCTGAACGAATTCTATTCTTGTTTTAATTTGTTCTTGACCTGGAACATTTCCTTCTAATTTGAGGCACTAATTAGGAGATGGTTTGAGTTATCTCTGAGCTTTTCCATAAAGAATTTGGTGCCTCAGCTGCCTTGATCCCAGGATTCTGGAGCAAGTTACTGCTTTTGGCATTTAGAATCTGCATTTCTGCATTATTCATGTTAAAGAGCCTCTTTGATTTTCTTTTTTGCCTATTAGCTAAGAAAGCACCTATAGACTTTTCATATAGAGATTGATGGTGTTTCTAATAGTATGTTATATTAATAAAAAAGGAAAGAGAAAGAAAGCAGCATGTATCTGTACTTACTTACCAAGTTTATATTTCTCTGTTCCTCTGAGGCATTGTAGGTAGTGCATCTATTTTAAATTATGCCTGTATTAGTATACTGGCTTTTTTCCTACCCCTGAGTAACTTAGGACAAGTGTTTCTTTTCCCAGTCCATATGATAGTGAATGACAACGACTGCTGGAGGCTCAGTCTCATAAATACACGCAGTTCTGCTGTAACTTGGTGTGAGCAAATTCTGTTTGAGCATTTTGGTTTCCTTTCATGGAGAGCATTGCACGTGGACTGAAGCTATTTTATTAGCTCTAAAGTGAAAGAGGAACTTCGTAACATAAGGGGAATTTTTTTAAGCATCTCTTCAATGTGCAGATGTTCTCTTCTCCCCCTTCTCTTTTTATGCTGCTCATTTCCCCCTCTCCCCTCCCCTGTAGTGTGTAATTCAGTAGTTTCCTCTCAGTAAGCCCCCACAACTGTGGGCTTGGGCTTTTTCTGGGGTAGAACACAAGTTAAACTTGCTTTTGAGTTCTTGGGCCTTGTACTTCCCCAGTTTAAGTCAGAGTAGGAACGCTGTTGTGACACTGGAATGAGTCCGTGTTCCAGACGATCAGGCAGCTCTGGGATTTCTGACTGCATGGGGGGCATCCCCTTCTTTTCCAAAAGAGGAGGTTATTGGTATCTTTTCACTTTTTGCCATTCATAATGACTTCTGGCATTCCATATGGGCTTCTGTTGGGGGTTAGGTGTAGTTGGGATAGCTTTCCTTGTTTAAAAGAATGAGCCTTATTCTTCAGCATCTGATCCCTTGTATATGGTTCAGCTGTCCTTCTATCCAGCTCCTCAGTCTAGCATTAGTTATCAAAGCAGGTTCTTTTTTCAGTCTATTTGTACAGGCTCTGGTGGGGTGTGTGGTTTTTTCTCTTTGAAAGGCCAGTCTTTCCTGGTTTGCCAGAAATTTTGCAGCTTTTTATGGTTAAATTGAGGCCATTGGAATACTGCATTTTGTTATTCCCACTTGGTGAGTATGGCATTGTGGGTGTTTCATTCTGTAGACTGTTGGTTGTCCAGAAATTGCACCAGAATCTGATGATGAGTTTTCAGAAGAAAGAAAAATGGATTAGTGTTGGAATGAACCAATGCTTTTCACTACTAAGGCCTGTTGTGACCCAAAAATAGGCTGAATTTAAATGTCATTAAAAGATTCTGGGATATAATAGTTCATTATTCCATTGCAGAGTGAAAAGAATCATACATTTCTTCTTAAGGTTAGCATGAATTGAAGATCAACATATAAGACCTGAGTACTCCAACCCCAGTGTGTGTGTTTATAGAATTTGGTGTATTTCCCTATTGAGGTTTATGTATGCAAAGGGCATGAGTCACTGTGAAAGCACTGGAGAAGCTTTGTGCAGGAGGAGGTGGTGTGTCTGGCAGCTGGGAAAAGCTTGGATAGATGGACGGATGGATGGACGGATAGATGGATGGATAGATGGATGAATGGAGTGTATCACCCAAGTCTTCCTAATAAAATGGAGAATATTGACATAAAGTTGTATCCCTCATGAGTTAAGGAAACCTGGAAAAGAAGTGAAAGGATTAGATCTGAAACCAGTGCTTGGACACTTTTAGCCGGATAATGGGGCATAGCCAGTTGGTGCAGTTTGGTTTTACTGGCTTTTGATATTGTTAGAAACATTTACCAAAACCTAGGAAGAGGAGTTGTGATTAAATACGTTTTCACAAAAGTTATTTAGGTGCAAAATCCAACTGAAATCCCTTTTCCCTGTTTCTGTTTGTTTGCCTTTTTGGGGTTTGGTTTTTTTTTGATCCCAGAAGTCTGAATCTGGAGTGTACCTGTCTTTGGCTCACAATGGTCCTTAAGTACATCTGTTATTTGCAATCTTTTTCTCTTAGCAGAACTTGACCAGGTGGAAATGACCAGAGTTGAGGGTGAAAGCTCTGTTGTATCATAACAACCTCCAGTGGTGGCTTGAGCAGTGTGTAAGAATGGACTGTTTGAACTGCCATTGATCTTGAGGTTCTTAGTGCAACACCAGCAGAATCCTGGTGGTTGGTTGCTTTGTTACTTTCTCTAAAGACAATCAGGTTGGGTGTGTTTTGTGTGGTGCTCTGTGTTTGAAAGTGTGGCTGATGCCCTGCTGGGAGTGGGTTGAAACTTGAGTGCAAGAAAATGGCAGTGTGCCATCTCAGGCCTTTAAAAGCAAGTCCCCAACAACCTTTTTTCATTAAAAGGCCTCTATTATCCTCTATTTCTCCTTATTCAGTGTAATGTGGGCAGGAAAATCACTGGTGCTAATGTAATGTTTTACAGTAAAGCTTCATCTCTTCCTGTTTGGTTCTGTTTCATTTCATGTACTGTGAAATGATTTTAAGTGGGTATAATGTTCTAGAGCCCATTCTTCAAACTGCCCTCAGTGTGCTTAGTTTGATACCACACTTCTGCTCTTATTGTAAGGCCTCCCAGTGTGCTTTGCATTATGCAAATGTGGCAGGAATGAGTCAGATGATATTCAGGGTTCTGATCAGAAACCATTTGCAAGTGTCTTCCTTTTGTGTTTGTGTGCGTGTCCCACTAGAGAGGAAGTCTGAGCAGCTTTGCAGTTACTGGAAAACAAGAAGAGTTCCTGTCTCTCTTCATATCCTCACTCTGAAGATCAGCCAAACCAAGTACCTGTACATTTCCTCTCCAATTTAAGATGTTGCTAGACATGAATCAGTAAAAGCAGATTAAATAAGCTATAGCCATCAAAAATATGCTAATTAAAAGCATCACCCTGCCCCAAACAAATCTCTGATGAATATAGTTGCGGTCCTTAGTGCTGCGTTAGTATTTAGGTGCCTTAAATGGTGGGGTTTATACTGTGAAAAGCTAAGCTCTTATATCACTAATACTGTTAATTGTATGCTCTGGAATTGCCTTGATTTGTACAAGGCAAGCTAAGATTCATTGATTTCTCTTTATTTTAGGCAGTGCTGATTTATAACTGAATTTACAATCTCATTATGAAGGTGTCTTGGTTTAAGCAAAGGTTTGTTTACATGCAGGTAGGTTAAGATTCTGATAGCAAAAAATGACCTGAAGTTCCACTGCTGTTGGTTTTGCTGTTCTTTTTATGTGAACAGAATTGTGTGACCAGCCCTGTAGAACTGATGTGATCAGGTCTCCTCTTCTAGCTTTTTTCAGTGGACCACCCTAAAATGAAATGGGGGATAAGTGCACATCTGCTGTCCTCCCCACAAAGGAGAGGTAAATTTAACAGTTCAGGTGCACAGGTGAAAGGTCAGGCAGTGAGTTACGCAGATACACAGGGCTGAGGCAATAGAAAGAGCTTTATGTGGATGCCAACCAAATCATTAATTGTGGCCATGTCTATATAATACATGACAAAATCATGAGGGCTGTGAGAGTGTGAACAGACCTTTTGCAGGCTGAGTTAAGACATACTGTAAAATTACTGGCTTAGAGCAGATACATACGAACTGCTGATGTGCTCTAAGAGCTATGGGTGCAATTAGTCTGAGCTGGCAGGTGAACCTGCTCAGGAAGAGATTGGGTTTTTGTGGTGCCTTCTTTTTTCCCTTCCTCTCTCAGGTCTTTGCATAGCTAACTAGCTGACAGTACTGCTGCTGAACTGCACATCCAGCCTCAAAGGTCTCATGTTGCTTTGATTCAGAGAGCCTGAGGCTTCTGCTGACCTACAGGGTAGGCCTTTTGTTCTGGAAAAAGTTAGGAGCTGTTTGCTGCTTGAAAAATCATTCTCCATTTGTCCTATAGCCACCAATCTGGTATTAATTCCTTGTATAATCTCTTGCTTACTTATGTTTCCCTTACCAGTGTTATTTAATCTGAAGGCATCTTGCTGATCCTATTTAGTGCCGAAATCTAGCATGCTTTTCTTCCTTTTCTCTAGGTTTCCCTATCGCTGATTCTTGGCCAGGTTCTGCTGAGGTAGCTGGACAGTGGCCACGATAATCACCCTCAGCTATATTTTATATCTGAAGCTATTTCATAGTTCCCCTCTCCCCTCACCAATACTCATATTCTGCAGAATAGAAGAGTTAAGGGGTCATTCCATGCTGCACCTCTTTAACGTGCTATCTTAAACCGAGATTAAAACTCTCCCTTCCAGTGCCTGCTATGTGGCAAACTGGTCACAGATGTGATTTGCCATCTTCACACTGTTTATCCACCTTGTAGTAAAAATCAATGAGCAGTCTCCAGTCACGTGCAGTTTTGAGATCCTTATTTTTCAGAGTATTGGCTCTTTACTCAGTGTTTCCAGTTAAAGCATCTGGGAATGGGATTGGCTAAAGGCTCAGTAAATTAGGCTCTTAGTCTTTAATATTCTGCAGCATATTATAATTACATTAATATATTACTATTTCTTATTGCTTATGGAGTATGGATTTGGAACTCCTGATTCTCCCTTCCAGTATGTTATATTAGAATTGGTTAAATGGGTCCAAATCTAGAAAAATATTGACTTAGAGCTACAGTGCACCTTACAAAGCTGCTTATTCTAGGAAATTGGCCTCCTGTTATCTCTGATTTCATGCTTTTTCCATCTGTCTCAAAATGAAGAGATTAGAGCTGATCCGAGCTACGTGTGTGAGGCAGATTATGATAATCTTATTATTCTGATCTCATTACACTTAGTCTCTAGATCTGAAAACGTCCTGGGGTTAACTCTTTCTTCAGCAGCTGCAAAAACATGTACTGAAAAGGTAGTGGAGGTGTGTTCTGCAAACTTCACATTGAAGCTCTCAAAGACTTTCCTACTGAGAGTAATACACTTGGTTGTTGTTGGGTTTGGTTGTTGGGGTTTTTTTGTCTGAACAGGCTGTCTAAAATGATGAGTAAAGCAACTCCTTTGAGTTACAAAGGATGAAATTCACCCTGTATATATGGCAACAAATAAGAAATGGTTATTAAGAATTGCATTTTTAGTTTAAACAAAACACCTTCTGGAGATCCTTAGTTCATGATAGGTTAGAATTATTTATTTCTAGCTTTTCTGAAAAGAAATTGGGATTTTTCCAAAGTTTTGTCCCAGTGTTTGACACAGGAAACCATAAAACTTAACAGAGTGTCTCCTGATCTCATTACAAGCACACACAAGTTAATGTGAGATGCCGGAAAACACATGGCTGTGTATTTTAAATGAAGAAGGGACAAATGAATTGGAGCACAGAATTCCCAAATGGTTTAGTATCTATGGTGCAACGTTATTGTTGTTACTGATAGGTCAATATTAGTTGATTGCAAAGGGTTAACTTTTTAGTCTGTGGTGGAGAAAGGGACTCTCTTCTGTGCAGGGCTAACAAGTTTTACTGCGAACACTAATGCAAACGTTGTTAGTTGGACTTTGAGGATTACAAGAGGTCTTTGTCTCCAACTTACGGAGGAAGCTCTGTCCTTTCTGCAGTTTCAGGCACCGCTTACGAAACAAGTGTTGTTGCTTCTTCAAGCCTGTAAGTGAAAAGAAAGCAAAGTGACAGCTGATGCTTGTGGGAGTTACAAAGCAAATATGTTTCCTTGTCTTTGAGAGATTTGGGTTTTATCGTAACTCTTGTTCGAACAGATTCATCGACTATTCGAGAGTACTACACTGATGGACTTCCAGATTAGATACTGGAGGGAACTCTCTTGAAAGCATTTGAATATTGCTCTGACTGTTCTAGTGCCATCTGTGAACATCAAGCGTATTTCCATGCCCTATCCTGAAGTTGCTTTTCGGAAGAAGATTGGAAAGAAAGGGGAATGAGGCGTGTTAGTACATCAGAGCTGAGATAGAAAGAAGTAAGTTCCTTCTCCGTCTGTGTTTATTCTGTCATTTTTACAGGTTATCTGAATTGGACCTTTTAGTAGATTGGGGTATGTTGTTAGACCTGGTTTTGCTTAGGGAGAAGCATGGAGTGCAGGAACATCACTTAAGTTGCTGTCTCAACTGCCTAGAGTACAGAGTGTGTAACTCTACATTAGGCTTCATTGTTTTCTAGTACAGGAGCACTTGAGCTTTTCCTCTAGTTGCTAATTCCTGTGCTCTGTTGATAGAAAACTCATGTAAGTGACCAAGTTCATTAGGAATGAGCATGTTGGCCAAAATGGAGCCTTTCCAAATGATCTTCACCCTGCTCAGTCTTTAACTTCTCAAACACTTGGGGCAGCACAGGGTGGGGACAGAGAGTGCAGAGTTGGGAATGAAAGGCTGGAGGGGAGAAAGTGCTGGGAGAAGCTTAACGTAGCTCTGTCACAAACTTCACTTCTGGAATCACTGCCTTGGGGATATGCCTTGGCATTCCAAAACAGGATACTCCGTTTTGTGTGTCACTCACTTGTGGTAGTGCAGACATCTCTGGAGGTGCACTGTGAACCGGTCAGGGGAAAGATGTCGGTGCAGAGGGGTTTGGTTGGTTCGGGGAGGGGGGGGGGAGTTGTTCTTGGTTTGGGGTTTTGTTGTTGTTTGGTTTTGTTTTGGAGTTTTTTAGCTGAGGTTGTGTTTGATTTGGTTCAAAGGAGCTGCGCTGGGGGGGAGCAGCTTTGGTGTGTGAGCCGGCTCAGCATACCCTACACCGGCATTGCTGCTGCAGGCTTTTGCTGCAGCCTTCATCCCTGCCCTGGGGCTATACATCTGGCGAAGTCTCATGATGGCAGAGCAGCGTTCTCTTGCTGATTATAGAGCAACCCTTTCTGTTTGTAACTTGAATTCTTTTTCTTGCTGTTCTCAAGAACTCCTTAAAAATTTGTCTTACCAAAACTTCTGCTTCTATTGTGCATTCACACTGGGTGGTGATGGTTGTTTTGTGTGGAGTGCTGGGTTGCTGGCAATGTTTTAATATATTTTTAGATAACAGTGAAGTATTTGTTTTTCAAATGAGAGGTAGGAAATTGCAAAGAATAAAGAATTGCATGAGCTGGCTTAGTGATAGCATGCCTGTTCCATTTGGGGTAGTGGAGGAGGAAGGGGGGATAGATGGTGATGTAAGGGCTGTTTCTGTGACACTCCTCCAGTAATGACCTCTATGAGGAGCTGTAAAGGGCTGAGTTAAAAATAAAGACATTGAGGATTTGTGGACTTTGCTTGACATGAATCATATCTCTGCTGTAAAAGGAGCATAATTCAAATGAGCACAGTGAACCCTTCCTGTAGCAAATGCAAAACCTCCCCTGAACTTGATTCTTGACAAAGCAGAGGATACATTGCAGTCACTATGAGGGAAGGGTTGTCTCCATAAACAAGAAGCATTAAGACTCCTGATTAAATTCTAGCAGAGTTTGGAAGCTGTGCGTTGATGAGGCAAGTCTTTACTTTGTACTATCTGTTGGTTGCAGTAGGTAAGCCTTACACCTGTGAAACGCACACAGCCTGGAGATTGAAGGCTGGTCTTTTGTAACGGTAGAAAAGTGAAGGGGCTTTCTTCAGTATTTTAAAGCCTATTTCCTGGTCTACTTATCACTAGTCAGTCTTTCCCATTTGGCTGGTGTGTGAAGTCTGCTTAATGTAGACCAGTATCTTCTGTCCCACACGCATTTATATCATCTTGGTTTTTCCATCTTTATGCCTGGTAAATTTTGCAGCCAAAGCTAAGTTCTGCTTCCCCAAAGGTGTAGGTGTAACTGCTGCTGCCTGTCCTAACAAGAAGAAATACAGCTTTCTTGTATGGACTGACAGCTGTTTGTAGAGGGTTACTCACCTGGAATTCTCATTTTTCATCTCAAAATGAGATTTCAGCACCATTTACTTCATTCTTTCAGTAGGGCAGTGACTGAAACGCATGGGCAGGGAGTTATTGATGCGTTTTGAAGTTGGGGGAAATGCACTTCAAATAGATGGTAATAATCTATCCTTAGATCACTGAGGCTGTGAAACCTTCTTGGTGCTAACAGGAAATGGCAGACTTCAGCTTCATTGGCCAAAGAGATCAGCCTTTGCAGGTGAGATCTGAGCTGAATGGTGGTGACATTTGGGGCAGCTGTCTGAGAGCAGTGGAACTTGGGCTTTTCCTCCTCTGTACTTTCAAATGCAAATTGCAGTTACATGCTCTTTGGACTGGCAAAAAAGTACATCTGTGCCTGAGATGTGCAAGAAATCAGGGAGTGTGGTTCTTCATAGCAAATAGTGATAATTCAGTTGTTACAGAAAGGATATTGCAGTTAGCACTTGCTTAGCATCCTATGTCTAAAAGGCTCGATGTCGGTGCACTGGTATTGCCATGTGATTTTAAACATGATGTCATAAAGCCTTGCTCTTCTTGTGTGCAGTTTTACAATGTGTAGTTGGATGGAAGGGCTGACTTTTTGCTATGCATAGCAGTGATAAACCCATAAAGAATCCACTGTGTTGGAAGGACCAACAGCTGGAAGTATGGAGCAGAAACAGACTTGATCAGCCCACCAGTACTTCTTGTGAGTGTCCCTGAGCTCAACAGCTGTTTCATGCATTAGGTCTGTGGTTTTTCTGTCTATGCTGCAGAAATCCTCAGGTGTCTTACCAGGATCAGTATGAGGTTTAGCTTAACCTGGCTGCATGACCTGAAGGTAACTTCTCTTTCTCTTACCCATTAAAGGTCCCAGCTTCAATTTGTATACAGCTTGAAACAAAGCTGTCTTACCCCTTGCTCAAATAAGCCTGTCCTCAGAAGACACAAATACCTCAGTCAGCCTCAGCTGAGTACCTCACTCTGCTTCCGTGTTTCCCTTCTACACACTCACATTCAGTTGAATCTTGAGTTTTCACCGCCCCTTTGCAGGACTACCTGTGTACTGCTTCTCAAGCTCTTGTCCGCCCGTTCCTGTAGTCTGCTCTGTTTAACTCTGTCTAGATGAAACTTCACGCAAGTGGAAGATTAATTCTTACTTATGCGAGTTTTGGGGTTGGTTGTTGGAGGAATTGTAGAGCAGTTTGTGTCTTTTGAAACTGGAATGAAAGGTGTTTCCTTCATGGCACTGCCTGCTCAAACAGTCCTGCCCTATTCCTTTCCTTCCCGTCTCCTTAGTCGCTTGTCTCAGCTCTAGACTTGTACCCTGCACTTGCTGTGTGTCTATGCTGCCAAACAGTCAACGGAGGCAGGTATAAAATACACCACCACCACCTCCCTGAGCTGTTCTGCACATCAGTTCCCCAATCTGTTGCACTACACAAGTGCTTGTTACTGCTGCAATGGAGTGCATGTGGGAGGCTGCGGCCACATGGCACTGCTGACGCAAATGAACTCAAACAGTGCTGCTCCCAAACATCCAGGCACTACAGACTGATAGCCTGGCCTCTGAGTTTATACTGGGTAGGAACTCATGCTCAGAAGTATGAATTAACACATCAGGTTGTTAATTCTGAGGTTAAGATATGTACGAGGTCAGTACTAACAACTTCATTGCTGAGTGTTCTGAGAGATGCCACAAACATCCTCATTCCTGGATGCAGCTTTAAATCATCTGGATTTTGTCTTGTAGCAGCTCTGTGTTTAGTTGAATACGTGTGCCACTTTCAAGGTATGACTGAACTACTGTGGTTTTTGAGGACCATCAATAAGAGATATGAAATATGTGAAAGTTCAGTGATATCAGAATAACTAAAGTGTTGCATAGCTTTCCAAATATATATATTTAATATGGCCCATCAGGTGTAATTAACCTGGGGAACTTTGGTCTGTATCTAATTAGTTGTCAGATGTTATTCCGGGTACCTGTCTGTCAAACAGCTGAGTAAGGCTGTTTCACATGCTCTAAAATTTACAGTGCTATAAAATATGAAGCAATCAATATTAGCTACAAGAACCTATGCTGGTAGAATCCTAAAGCCTTGACATTTTAAAACCAGATGAAGCAAAGTTAAAGGGTTTACTGCTCTTTTAACTTGTCTGGGCTGTAAAATAGATGTATAATAAATACTGGAATAAAAAAGTTTAAACAAAGCCAGGCATTTAAAGACAAAAAAGGATCTGAAGATGATCTATCCTGTAAATATATGCCAATTCCACTGAAAGCTTTCCCTCCCCCCCTCCCCCCCCCAGTAATGTTGCTTATAGTCAGAAGAAATCTGCCTCTTGTCTTGATCTTTGGAAAGATGTTGGACCTTTTGCTTATATGGTCGTAATAGGTTTTTCACTGGAAAAAACCAGAGTAGCTGCAGATCAAGTGAATTTACTTCTTTATAAGCAAAAAAAGGAAAGTCTGTGTTTTGAACACTTGTCATTTTTCTTTAAGGCCTTTACAGGATGTATCATTTCTTAGTGTTCTTTAAATTGCAGCAGATAGTGTCTCTTACTGTATTTTCCACTGACATGTAGTTTGGTAGTGGTTTTGGTAGTGGTTTCAGGTAACCTTTGCCTGTTTGCCTTCCTGGCTTGCTCTGTAGCAGGCAGTTTAACATTGGTGCCTGTCTTGCTCCTTGCCAAATAGTCTGTGGCTGTCAGTGCAAGGTGGGTGCGTTTTGCCTTTAACTTTTTCCAGCTTTTTGAAGTACATCAGCACTGCAGTTTTCATTATGTCTGTACACATGTTGCTGGCCACTTAAACTTCCCAGTGCATCCCAGGGTATCAAGCCCAATAGTCCACTGACACTGGCAGCCTGTTTTATAAGCTACCAGGAAGACCTCATTTAGGTGAAATCTACCATAGGAGGGATGTAGAAAACCACAACCAAGCCTGGATAGCAGAGGTTTGCTGTTGCACTGAGTGTCTTTACACAATGTAATCTTAGGTATGATAATACTGCATTAATGAACTGGGTGATGAAATAGAGATGCTTATAATATTTGTGGTGATTACTAGTTGAGTTGGGCTTATGCTGAAGATAAAGTGAAGGAATGTATTCTAAAACCAGGAAGATGTTCAACAAGAATTAATGTACTATTAAAACACAGGCAGAAATAATCAACTGCCCAAATACGGACTGGGGAATAACTTAGCTAGGTATCAGTTCCTCTGGAAATACCCTAAACATTATAGTGGGAAACTGATTGAAACGGAGGTGGTGTCACACTCTTAAGCAAAACTTATAATGAGATGTATAGACAGGGCTCTAATACCTCTACGACGTGCAAAGAAATTCCACTCAGAGCATGTAAGGCCTTGGCTGGGGAGCACTGTAGCTTAAAGTCCACAAGACTTTAAAGCTACAAGGCTTTAAACCACCTCTGAATTTCTGATCAAAGATTAAGTTCCACTAGTTATCATCTCTCCTGCCCAGCTTTCCCAGCACTGGGATAGAGTTTGGTCTTCCTACAGGATGCCAAGTGAACTGAGCAATATTCAGTTTGAGTGGCTGTAGTCACCTTCTCTAGAGGTTTGCATTGCATAGGTGTTACTAAGCACCTTCCTTGATACATCCTTTTGGACTTTAACCTGTTATTACTTACGTACGTCATAGCAGTCCTGTTGTGTACAAGCATTAGAATAGTTGTAATAGAGAACTTCTTTACATGGAGCAATTGCTTGGTGTAACTCCACAAATAACTGTTGCTGGCTGCTTGAAAGTGGTGGGTGAACTTTGTGTGCTAGGAAAAGCAATAATTAAGAATGAAAGTACAGGAGTGGAGTGTTGGACTGTGAAGAATCCTGTTCTTCAATGAGATGCCAGCCTTTCCTTGTCCTCTAGTAGTGTTCGCTACCGTATTGTGTTTACAGGCATGGTGTGGGGCAACTAGCAAGGAGCTCTGCCTTCTGATCTTTGCTCTGTTGTATAATCACAGAAGAATCGTCCCTGTCTCTGTGACATGGGTGTATCTGCATCCTCAGACATGGTGAGGAATACATTCTCCAGCAGTGCATTTTAGTAAGGTATTAAGATGCATGCAAATAGAATTAGGAATAGAAATAGGAACTCTGGGGTATTAAGTAAAATTGTTATGCAAAGCAGATTAAGAATGGATTTCGCAAGCTGTGAATCTAGTCTAATTTATGGGCTGTCACACATATGTATTTCCCCAGGGTATTTCTCACTTTTACTGGGTGACCAGCTTCATTTGTATTGTGACGCTCTAAAAGGGCAACCGCAGCTGGAATGGCAAGCACATGTTACGTGATTGCTTGTTCTTCATTACCTTTTTGAGCTTTGCTGTTAGATACACACCATCAAGTAATGGTTTACAACAGAGCCTGCATGATGAGAGAAGTCGTGTGAGAAATCTATGATATTGATAGGCTTGCAAACAGCCGCAAGGCCACTGCTGGTATTCTGGCACTGTTTCTGTGTGAAGTCTGAAGGCAGCTCAGAAACACTCACTGGAATGTGTGATAGGGGGGTTTTATTGTTATTATTTTCTGGTAGAGTGGCTTTTGACCTTCATCCCTCTGAGCTCGTGCCAAGAGCTCTTACAAAAGCCTTACAGTTTCATTCAAGGCCTGAAAAGTTGTACTTTCGGATAAATAGTCCAGAGCATATGATAACAGATGTGTTTTGTGCTTGGTATCCATGTTGCTGACCTGGAAGGGATAGCTGGAAACAGTCCTTCTTTTAAGATGGCCTGGAATTCATAACATTTGTGTTAGCAACAGATGCAGGAATAGAAACCGGGAGACCTGACTCTGACCACTAGGTAAATTTCTTCTCAAAATGGAGGGTTTATTGAGATGCTTAAGGCAGTGTATACTCTGTTCTTTATGTACAGATGTGCATATATACATTTGGGTTATTTTGGGGTGTGGTTTTAGATTTCGAACCTTTTCCAAATAGAGCAGGTTTTACTCTGAATTCAAGGCTGTTCTCTTTACTCAGCGAAAAAGATGGAGGATGGTGTAGAGCTCTCTAGGCTTAGAGCTTGAACTCTTCTTTGTGTGCTTCACTGCTGGTTCTTCTTTTGGGACCCTGCTGAAACCTGCATTAAACAGTGCTAATCTGTTGACTTCCTAAAAACTCAGTGGGGAAAGACACTCACAAGCGAATGACCATCCCAGCTAATACCTGAGTAAACTTACCCACACTGCAGAAGGGAAAACTGACCAAATGCCCTTCAGGGCTTCAAATTCGATGTGGATTTGGTTTGAGATTAAGGAAGGATGTTTTGTCTTCTGTTTCCGTGATAACATCCTGAGCACTACAGCTAGCTAGAAAAGACTGGTCCTAGTCTTGAGTCACTGTAAACTAACCCTGGGTCTGTTAAGGAAAAACAACATTCCTCTTCCTCTTTTTAAGAAACAATTCTTGTGAATCCCATAGCATTCTGCTGTCTGCATGTGCAAGCCAAACTGTGGAGCTTAAGCTGTGATAGCGGTTGTATTTTCTTGCACTCCATTTTGATCAAGCGCTGACATAAGACAGTGTACTCGCTGCAACATCCAGATGTTGAGCACTCACCCTTACGTTACGAAGTTCATCAGAATTAGTGTTCACTTCAGTACCATAAAAGTTGCTGAACATAAAACTAATCTCTCTTCTGAGAATCCCTGCTGGTACTGAAACACTTGGGGGTCTTTTGCATGAGGGAAACCTAATTAGAACACGAGCTGGAGCTACTTTAGCTCTGTAAAGCTATTTTTGTTTGGCTTGTAAAAGCACGAGTACTGATTTTTACTGCAGGCTCCTGTTCTTTTTATAATGGAGGTTTTGCATCAACCTCCTCCTTAAAAATACGCATTTTGTGGTATCTTTAGCTTAACCTTTATATAAGTGGTAATAGTGGCAGGACTAATTTGGAGAGAATCACTGAGGCTGACATCTCACTATCCTTCACAAGCAACACAGGCAGAACTGGTGAATTCATTATCATTTTACTTCTATGTGTTTATGCTAGTGGAAGCTTCCTAAGCAGAACGTCAGTGAAGATGAGACCTGTGACAGAGTCCCGCAAGCTTTATTGACTCTTTCCAAGCTCTCCATTAATATTTTGGAGGTCACGGTAATATACTTAAAATGCTGAGGTTTTCTTCCCAAGTTGCCCAGAGAAGCTGTGGCTGCCCCATTCCTGGCAGTGTTCAAGGCCAGGTTGGACACAGGGGCTTGGAGCAAGCTGCTCTAGTGGAAGGTGTCCCTGCCCGTCGCAGGGGGTTGGAACTGGATGGGTCCCTTCCAACCCAAATGATTCTATGATAGAGAAAGAGAATTGTTGTCTAGATTGTTCTTCTTTTACTTCTCTCTCTTTCTCCTATTATCTTAAATAAGTCTTCATAATTCAAGGCTTTTGCCGGAGGGGAAGTAAGTAGTAGTAGTACAAGACTTGCAAAGCCTGAGAGGCAGGGTAAGTTAGTCTGTGCTGAGTTCTGTCCTTGTGGCTAGACTTCATTGTACCTCAGCTAACTTAAAGTTGCCTCAAGTATTCTTGTGTTACATACAAAAAATCACAAAAAGGTGGTTTTGAAATGAAAGCTTGAGTGCTGATTCCCAGCTCCGTTCCTCTCTTTGCACTTTGCTTTGTTACAACACACTTTACTGTGCTTGCCAGCCAGTGCTACTGTGGGTTTCTTGACCCCTGTACCTCTCTCTCTCTGTCTGGAGTTTAGCATGGTGAAATACTGCATGGTATTGTCATTGCAACTTGCCTTTTTCTTATGTTGTTAGAGCTAACATCATTTCCTATGATCTTACCCAGCTACTTCTTCCTGTCAACCATTTCTGAAGGTTAAGGGAATACTGGATTTACCTAAGAACATTTATATGGGACAAACCTCCATTGATTTGTGTGATAGACTTGGGAGGGATGACAGTATTATCTATAGTTTGGAAACAGAAGCTTAGTTACTACAGTGGCTGTGTCCTGTGACTTTCATTGTCATTTCTGGTTTGTTGTCTCTCAACTTGGTCATGTATTTTTCTTTGGACTAGTTTCCAGGCTCCTTCAAGATGAATTGGAGTTTTTGGTCTCTTTAAGAAGGAAATACATTTAAAGACAGCACCATTTAACCCAGACACCAACATCTGCTCTCCTTGATTCCTGCTTTCAGCTTGGCCTGCTGTGGTGAGCGCTGTCGTTGTGAACAGTCACCGCATGCAGTGTGTTCAAGGAGTGGTCATCACTTCAGATAAGGTTCTGGCCATAGCAGTGCTTGAGAGCAGGGAGAAAAGGCTCTTGTACTTTGTGTTTGTTGTGGTGGGAAGCCTTTCTGAGTTGATTTTTTTGGAGTTTGTATTTTGTGCTTTTAAAAAGGATGGAAGAAGTGTTTTTATAGCAATAATGAGAATTGGGGAGAGAGTGAGAATGAAAACCTGTACCATCACACATCATTGCATTAGATTCCAATCTGCATGCATTATTTAGGTGTTACTTTATATTGCTTGATAGTGAGTGCAGTTTAAGAAGCAATCTTTCTCCTCCTGTTTCCAGTAACACTTGCTCAGTGGTTAAGTGTTTTCACAGCTTTTTATATCCGCCTAGAGAGCAAGTGTTCACAGTCTGCAAGCATGTCCAAACATGGTGCTTTAGGGTTTGATCTGAAAAATGGACATTTTGCATTTCCTATGCATAATTGTGATAAATTGAATTTAAGGGAAGGTCTAAAACCTCTCAGCAGTTCTGTGTTCTTGAGCTAGCCACCTCGATTGGCTAACAATTGAATTACAATGCCATTTGACATGCACAATCACCATGGCTTTCCCCAGGATGCCATTTCTGCCACCTTGATGATGATGTTTGGCAGCCACAATGAGGAGGATTCATTTGTTCAGGGAAATCTGTGTAACCTGAGGATGGGAGCTGCAGGTTACCTGGCCACATTTTGGGTTGTCTTCTGCAGAACCCCAAAGAGATGGATTTGAATGTCCTGTGGAACCATTTCAGTAAGTTTATGGGGAAGAAAAGTGCTCTATAATGGACTGTGTTGAACTTGCTCCATTGGATCCGTGTGTAGCCTCCGTGAAGCAGTGGGTGCTTACTGGTTTGTTAGGTGGTTCATACCTCTCTTCTTGGAGCAGAAAAGGAGCCGTTTTCCTCTGAAATGAAAACCTGTGTTAAAGCACCTCTGTGGAGAGTGAAACCATCCTCCCAACCAGCATCCCATCCTGGGACACATGTCCAGGCTTCCAACTTCAGTTGCAGAATTGCTGCCTTTGAATCTTTTGTTCACTTTAACACTTTCATTCCCTGTGACACTCAGTTTGAGTGTCACAAGCACTTCCCCGGCATTCCTGAGGCCTTGAGAGCGTGTTTCATGTACTGCATCATTTTCTTTGTGGCAGTGTCAGTTCAGCTTTGTGGAGGAGCAGAAACAGATTGGCAGCAGACAGCTTGTGCTTGAGGAATTGTGCTGCTGCACTAAGAAACACAAAGTAAGAATCCCCAAACTTTACAGATCAGGAAAATAAGGAAGTTCAGAGCCCTTCCTGAACAAGTTTTTTGGGTTTTGTCACTCCAGAAGTGGAGCATTCCAATGAATTTGGCTAAATTTGCAAGCACATAAGAACGTTTGAGGCCTTCTGTTTAGTTCATGTTTGCATATGGAAGTCAGCTTGAGAGTTGAGATGCCAGATCTGCTGGTTACGTTCTGGTTTAGTGCCTGCATGTTCCTGAAAACTGGTTGCTTTTGAGGGGATCAAGACTGATGTGCAACAGTTCACAAGGGTGGAAAGGCTGTGTGTACCCATATTCAGTAGGTATGGGATTAGGAATGGCTGGGGATGCTTGCTGTTGGGATCTGTGCCTTTTCTCATTTCCATGGGAACAGATGGGCTTTTGTTGATAAGAGATCTATTATCAAACTAGGAAACTGATGGGCAGCAGTTGAGCCACTGTTACAGTAAAACAGGGCTGACTGCAGGCTGGGGACATCACATGGCACTATGTGTTCAAATGGAGTGGCTAAAAATATCCTTCCTTCTTCCTCCTCTTAGACACAGATGCCCCAGTGTGAAAGGAAGAGACGCTCTGGCATAGACTTGCTTAGACCTAGAGCAGACAGGGGGGTTGGCTGCAAAGGAATGCTTTATGTTGCGACCTATACAAACAGCAGCAGCTTTTAGCAGTTTAGAGAAATAGGTGTTTGTGCCTTTAGACTTCTGTGCAGCCTCTGAAGGCTGTCTCCCTTTGGAGCACTGAATCTTTAAGCTTCATTTTGTTGCTTTGTTTCTTGGTATTTATTTGTACTTGGGGAAGTTTTCAAAGCAAATCCCAGTGATATATGCAGCAGTTGGACTAAGGTTTATAACTTGGGAATATAAGTCTGGGAAAATCTTAACCATAGCTCAGGTAAGAACCTTTATTTTCCTTAGAGACATAGCACTGTGTTTTAAGGATCCAGGTGATACATTTTACTATCTGGAAATCCCTGGAGGCCCGTTGGAGCTATGGGATGGAGGGATTTACTGGATGCTTTTCTTTAAATGCTTTGCAGCATAATGATTCAAAGTCAGTTCTTTCATTTCAGTGGGTTTACAGTTTAAAAGAGCAACGTCAGAGGCAAATGTCTTAAGCTTGATACATCAGTGCAGAGAGCATGTGTTCCTGAGTTACTTCTTAACTGTATTTCATTACTGGATGTCAGTGGCATAAGTTTTCTTGAAAGCTGTAATTTTACATAACTATCCTGCAGTTGTCATACAGCTGCATAACTTCATAATAGCAGCACCTGAATTCCAGCCTTGTGCATGTGACTGCGAAGTTGCGCTGAATTTAAGGTACTTCAGTACAGTCATTTTTGCTTGGCTGAGCATTGGGAACAGCCCCAGTAGTGTCTGTCTGAGGCTCTGTCAGGAAACAGTGATTTTGTAGATAATCTCTGTTGTGGAAAGGACATGTGAAGATGGAGCTTTGTACAGCAACAGTATGTTCTGTTGCCTCTGGAGGAGTACACACTGCAAGGCCTGGAAAGAGGAAAGAATCTGGGATGCTTACAGGATAACTGTGTGTCTAAGCCCTCTGGTATAATATAGGGCATGGGGAGTTTGGCTGTGTGCTGGGGTGTGAACAGAGCTGTGATAGTTAAACTGATCCTAGAAAGGGCAACAGGAGCTGAAGATCCATGAGCCTGGATGCGAAGCAGGAAAAGCCCTTGGAGCAAACAAAGCGACTGAAGGGGGGAGCTGTGGAGGATTCATTATTGCAGCAGAAGTCCCCTGACCAGGTTGTACATGCATCTGCGTAGGCAGTTCTCCTTACTCTACCTTTTAACAAGCTATTTCTGATGGCCACAAAGCTTAAATGCATGCTTCAGCAGTGCTCCCTCGCTGGCATTTGGCTTCAGGCCATGAATTGATGAGTACCCCAAGCCCTGTGTGATTTGGCTCCTCCACGCCTATTAGCATATCTTCAGAGCAAGATAAAGCTCATTAAAACAATTTACATTTGAGCATTAGAATTTCTGCTAATTTTTAATAGCCATTGCCAAGCACAGCAGCAGTATTAAACACACCGATCCATAGTGGTGTCCTTCACGTGAAGGTACAGTTTGCCCTTTTTATTCTCTTCTTTGGAAAAAGAACAGACTGCCATATCCCTTAACTGCTCTCTGATGGTAATGAAACAAGTTTGGAGGACACAGTGTTATCAAAGGTTTAAATCTGTGCTGTCTTTGATAAAGGAACACACGTGATTGCGTAAAATCTGGCTTGTTAGAAATCACATCACAATGTGTCATGTTTGTGTGCTATTGTATTGTAAATGACTTTCGTGATGGCAGCTGAGGTATGTAACAACCAGACTTCCTGGCCATTTTAATCTTCATCTTCCCTGCCCAGTATCCTACAGCTGCCTGTTGGTATCATCTACCTGTACTTTGTATTCTGAGTATGGTTCTGCACAGAATGCTGCCTTGCAATCACTATGGTGGTTGTAAGAGATGTGCACTGCTTTCTTGCTTACATCTGTGAGTCTGCATTAGCTTTTACCTCCAAGCCTGTAACAGAGCCACACTTGAACCTGTGGTCAGGTTATTCTTGCTAAATGACTGAACTGTAATGCATGCTAAAACTGCTTGTAAACAAATCAGTGGAAGCCCAAAGTAGTAATTGCACAGAGGACAGCTTGAATATTTTTATCCATCTAAAAGTAGTTAGGATCTTTTAAGTGTTAAAGTCTCTTCAACTGAAAATCTTACGATATGGGCTGTAAAGGTGCCTAACTTTGCTCACCTAAAGCTCTGTAGATGTGGCCCTGCTCCTCTGCCAGTTCTGCAGTGGAAATGCTGGCACATGGAGGATGCACATCATCAGTTGGGAGTTAAGGAACAGCCACGTAACATTACCTGCTGGAGTTCACTGAGCAGGTTCAGATCCTGTTTTCTCTTTGCTTTGCCAGGTTTCATCTCGGTAGGTGTTGAGGTTTTTCTCTGTTCTATGTAGCAGTGAGCAATGGGGCAGATGAGGGTGCTAATCTGTCATGTGTGTTTGAAGGGCAGCAGACATTGATCTTTAGAGTTGAATTTTCCAGAGCACTCCCATCAGCTGTAACAATTTTAAAGCCCACACTTGCAAGTTCCTCTCTGCTTTTATCTTCTTTTATTTCATCACCCTTCCAAAAGCAACAGTGAGATAGAAAAGAGTGTTTTGAGGGTTTTTTGGTGGATGTCTTCATGGTAACTGTGTGTGTATGTAGTATTGATCTTGGAGGCTGCATTTGTGTTGTCTTTCTTTGCATTTCCTCATCTTCCCCCATCCAGGCAATCCTGCTCATGTGGTATTTCTGTGACTTCAAGCTTTAAGTAAGTCAGTGAACCAAAACTCAGATCCAGCTTTTGGCCATCGTCACAAAGCTAAGAAGGAACCTCAGAAAGCTGAGAAAGTGCTCTGGAAAAGTGGTGTTGTGGTGCTTCGTTTTAAAGCGGGAGGCAGGTTCTGTGCAATGTTTGCTTCCAACACCAAATAAAATCAGTCTGAGGAGAGGTAGTTTCAGGCTATAGCATGGCTTCATTTTCCAGCACATAACACCATTAAAGAGACTGCTTTCAGGCAGCACACCAGCCCTGCCTATTGCACTGTACCAGAAACTCCATGAAAAATAAAGCACTGAAGTTTTAAGAGCAAGTATGCTTTGAAGTATCAATCCATGCTTTGTAAAGCACCTATTCATGTGACTCCTCTCTTGTGACTCCTCATCTTTCATTCATTGTAGGATAAAGTAGGAGTAAGGAAAGTAAACCTTAAGAAAGAAACTTTGTCCATGTACATTTGCTGTTTGTGTGTTTAACTTGTCTTGTTAACATAAAACATGCGCAACAGGCAGGTCACTGTTTTTGCTGTCTGTTTTAGCCTGGGTTTAACTTGCGTTGACAAAAGCAGCTGAAGCTGCCAGTTGTACCTGTACTTGTGCTAATGTTGTCATGAGGGAGTGGTTTGTAGGATTCTCTGTAACAGATGTGTTGCCTTGAACCTTTAACATACCCAGTGTGCAACCAGTGCAAATGCAGAAAAGCTGGATGGAATAGTGTCTGTGCTAAAGGCATCAGGTTTGTCAGCTGAATCCAGCAAAAAAGCGATTATTAGAAGGGATAAAGAAACGGAATTTCTTGGCTGGCAGATTTTGAACAGAACTTTGTGATGATGACAGCCCACTTGACGGATGCATGCCAAAGACTATGTTGTTAAAAGTACCTGTGGACTTGAGTGACTTTCTTACTAAGGCATGGGGAGTTGGCACCAAATTCCTTTGGCTATTTTAAATTACAGTTCTGAACATTTGTGAGATGCAGCAGAGCAGGATGATTAGCGCCATTTCTTACAGGCTCATCTCACAAGAGCAGTCTTAGAAACAAGAATGGGAAGAGTAAGCGAATACCTTCACCACTTCTGCTGTATTTTGAAGGGTGGTAAGCTTGTTTTTTGTTTGCTTCCTTCAGGTTTTGAATGAAGAATGCGATCAGAACTGGTACAAGGCAGAACTCAATGGAAAAGATGGCTTCATTCCCAAGAACTACATAGAAATGAAACCACATCCGTAAGTAGAGCTTTGGTGACAGGCTCCCCTGCTCTTGCTTTTGTGCATCCTCTTAAACAGAAGGATTTTCCGCTGAATACTTTGCAGACTGTACCTTACCGGATCTACCAAAATGTGTGGTTAGATAAAGGATGCTGTTGAGTTGTATCTCTGCATATACTGTTTACTGTAGCTCATTCACAGCTAGCTGTTTAGGAGGGCATTTTTGAAAGCTTTTCTGGTCATTGCTCTGGTGTTTTCCTGTAGGCTCAGACAGATCTTGAGGGCAGCAGGCATAAACCAGCAGAGAACTCTTCAGTAGTGAGTTGTCACAGGAAAGAAGAGTGACTGTGTTCCTGTGATGATTCTCTGTTTCACTTAGCATGGCAGATAAGAGTCAAAACTGGCATTCACAGCTGCCCAGAAACATGCTTAAGGATGTTTGGAGCACTCTTAGTATGTTTGTCACATCCTGAGTATAGAATCACAGAATTGTTTAGGTCAGGCAAGACCTCTAACACTCATTTGCTCCAATACCTTCTTCACCAAACAGGCCACCCTCCGGTTTGATCTGGTATAAATAGGGGATCACAAATGTACATTGCCATTTCTCTTCATCATTTATTTCAATCATCATACATCTCTTTGCAACAGTTTTGCAGGCGTTTGAGTTTTAATCTGGTGATGTCTTCTGTGATGATCAGTTTGTTCTGTAATCATCCATGGTTTCGAGGGATAGAGCTGTCAGGTTTTTGATATCAAAAGGGAATGAACAAACCTGCAAGTGGATGAATTGGTGTTTTTTAAGTATAGTTACTTTGACCTTTTCTGAAGCTGTTTAAACTGCTGATGGCAGCTGGATGGAGTTAGCTCCATGTGTCAGCAATGCTGGGAGTCTGAACTAGTGTGTTAGCAGTCCTGGGAAATTATGCAGAAGTTTTTACAGCATAATGTTTGCTCAGTTGTAATTCAGGGCTCTCTAGTCATACAGGTCATACAAAAAGCACACTGCAGGCAGCTGAGAAAGGGAATGCTCCTTTTCTCAGCCTGGTGTCAAATCATGTTGTGGGAAGGTGACAGAATGCTTTTCAAGAGGATTTGGAAAAACAGCAACTGCAAATGGCTTTAAATCCTGTCCTAGGATCTGAGACTCCAGCCCCACAGCCATGTTTCTTCTTGCTTGTGTTTTGCAAATCTTAGTTTGCTTTGTAACCAGTAGCAAATGAAGCTGAAAGGAAAATGGGGCACCTCTCGTTCACCAGCTGAGGGTTCTGAGGGGTTAATCTGAACTGCCACATCAGTTAACAGAGATTTAAGTGGACATGGGCATGATACTGAGAGAAGAGCTGTAGGAAGCCAGGCCGGGAGGCTTCCTGCGGAGGCACAAGTGAGTTCAGTGGCACCTTGCTCTCTGTAAGGGGGCATGGGAAGAATTTGCTGGTTATGGTGTGTATAAGTCAAGTGTTTGTGTTCCTAATCAGCTTTTCTTGAAGATACTGCTGAAGTCTCACTTTGCAGTATTGTAGCATAGGTGGAACTCAGCCAAGCTAACTGGTTGTGTTAAGTAAAGCCAAAGGAATTGCCAAACTGTGAGTTGAAGCAAGTTTGAAAGTGATGTGAACTCTGTGTTGTACCATCATCAGTGCATCTCCCTCTCACTGTGCAGCATCAGCAGTAATGCCAGGATTTGGATTTGGATTGAGTTTTGCAGTGCTGACTGGCTGAGTTTTACACCTACATTGCAAAGCCAGTCGGAGACAAGTGTTACCAAGCATAGGGAAGCTGTGGGAATGTTGTGGTCGGTTTCTTTGGCCTAATTTTCTCTGATTTTTGACATGCTTTAATTCCTTTAATCAAATTGTACACTTGTACTTTGTAATGATTCAGTAAAACTTATGGGAAAACAGCGGCTTCAGGGAGGATTATGGATGTGCTCTTGAGCTCTTTCAGGCTTTCCTTCTATTTTACAAAGATGGGTGAGGAGTTTCGGGGGTTTTTAACACAAGGCTTTCATTTCCAAGTCACATGTGAGTAATTGAGACTTAATTGAGAACTAAAGAGAATTAAACCACTTTGTAAACAAGAACTATGGCAAGATATTGAGGTCATGATATAAAACTTGCTTTATGGAACGTTTGGCAGAGGCAAAGTCCAGGACTTCCTTATCTTTCTGACCATTGTGCCAAAAGCCCAGGAAACAAAATACTACCTCTGAATTCTGAAAGGGTTTCACATACTGGTTTCTTTAGGTGGGTTTCTGAAGGCAGAAATGTGCAGGGCGAGGGCTGGTAAGTTCTCCTGCTGCTGCCTCTGCCACCACCTGGGGTACCAAGAAGCAGCAGAGATGCTACAGTATCAGGAAAGGACTAAATGCCATGAAGTATCACTGGAAATAGGATGGTTGTGGGAGAAAGCTTTTGCTTTCCATTTCAGGGGATAAAAGGCACACAACAAGATTTGCAAGCAAGTAAAACATGTCTAGCTGATCATAGAAAAACCTCTTAGAGAGGAAGATCTGGTGACTTTGTGACTTGATGAAAGCTTCACCCTCTCTTAAATGACTGTTTCATGGGGGATTCTGCATCTTTTTGCTGCACCAAATCCTTCACTATAGAAAGTAAACTTCGAGTGTGGAGCTCTTGTTACTAAATGCTCTCCTCTAAGGTCAAGCGTCTGCATAGTTATAGGCTGTGGTTGAGTGCTTCTGTCCTGTGTGATCTGTTCCTCAGAACTTTAAGCTGTACTCTTTGGTTGTGAAGGTGGTTGTGCTTTTCCCACACCGTGTGACCTGCTACTCAGCCCTTGTTTCCCTTTCATCTTGGAGTAGTCTGGAAGTGCAAATGTGAATGTGGGTAAGAATCCTGTGACCAGGGGCTGTTGGTCAGTGCTGCCTGTCTGGTTGCCTGAGGTAGATTCACCCTTGGTGTCATGGAGGTGGTCAGCATATGTGGTCAGACTTCTGCACAGTGGCCAAGAATCACAGATGTGGTGCAGCTCTTTGATGTGACTGCTTGTGTGCAAGCTGCTGGATTGTCCTGACTCTAGGAGAAAGCAAAGCCTGCTGTATTATCAGCCTCTTCCCTAGAACTGAACTGCATGCCCAGCTCAGCACTCCTCTGCAGTGGAGCTAAGGGACATGGAGGGGACTTTTCTCACTTGGTCTACACAGAACTCCACTCCTGGCACCTGCCTTAGCATTCTGAAGTGTGATACACGTCTTTGATCCCAGTGCTGTGGGATGGGACAGGAAGATTGGATTCTGGGCTGCGGGAACCTGCTGAATGAAAGGACTCATTCTGCCTGAAGTAGTGGTGACTTACCACCTGATCTAGAAGAGATTAGAAATTGGCTTTGATACAGAGCACCCTTTCCACTTGTGCAGGATAGGTCAGTCCATAGACAGGATCTTCCTACAGCTGTGATGTTTCTGAAGAGAAATCTGTGAGTGAACTCCCGGTGTCTCCTTTGCATCTTGCAAAATGCTAGTTTTGGTAAAGATTTCTACCCACTAAAATAGTGACGTTTCTGTGCGTAATCCTTAATAACTTCAATTTTCTATATTGAAAATCATGGTTAAGGCATGGGTAGCTTCTCCTTAGGAGGCATAAGTAATAGAGGAGACTCTAATTACTTCCTGCTGATTACCTTTGGGTACTAATAGGGGCATAAACACTGCTCTATCATGGGGAAATTTAGTAGTGACCAGCCATCAGTGCAGGACTTCTTTGTTGTCTCTGAGTTGATGGGATCATATGCGTTGGACAATTAAAACTTTGCAGGTAGAGACGTGGGACTTCATTCCTTAGTGACAGAGGAAGGGACTTGAGTTTCTTGTTTGAACAAGGTATTTAATCTCTTTGACTTTAGATTCTGAGGCCTGATTACTAAGATACCATTGCAGACCACAGCAGATATTTGAACTTCATCCAAGGTTGCAGCCAGTTCCCAAGGTTCTCATCTTGGCAAAGTCCTGCTTTGTGAGACTCTGAAGCAATTGTGTACATGAGGTTCTTGTTGTGATGTTTTAGATGCTAAACTGCAGGTGCTATGGGGTGCAAACCAATGTGAATAATACATTAAATTTTGAGCAAGATTTTTTTCCACCTCTGCAAATAAATCCTATAATTTGAGGATTTCACTCTTGCCACATCTCTGCTGCATTACACTGGGTGGAATAGGGCTACTGCAAGCACCTGCTTATCAGGTTGTGGTTGCTTCATTGCCAAGAGGAAGCATTATGAAAAGCTGCATGGTTCAGTGGCCTGTATTGGAGTGGCAGTGAGGTGTGGTGTAGTTATTTCTGTTAGGAATCACTTCATCTTTGTGTGAATCTACATCTGGCTTTTCCATGAAGGAATTACAATTCTTCTCTTTCCCTGTTCTTCTCATACCCAGGTGGTTTTTTGGAAAGATTCCCCGAGCGAAGGCTGAAGAGATGTTGGGCAAACAGAGACACGATGGTGCCTTCCTCATCAGGGAGAGTGAGAGTGCTCCTGGGGACTTCTCCCTCTCAGTCAAGTAAGTAATGCCCAGAAGCAACGGTGTGTGGTAATCAGGCTACCTACTGCTCATATGGACGAGTGAGGAAGGATCAGGTGAGGGCAATGCTGAGGAATAGGAATAAGCTTCCAGATGCCCTATAGCACTGCTGTTCTTTCAGTGATGCTTCTTTAGTCCCTCTCTAATAGAACAAATATATGTGGTCTGGTTTGTAATGAGTACAGGGCTGACCTGGTGGCATGTTCCTGTCTGGCTCATACAGTTCCAGGCGCTATCTGTTGGTCTGGTTTTGAGTCCCATTCCTCCTCCTTACAGCCACAAAGTGCCCAGTGTGTACATGTTTTCTCCCATCCTCCTTCATTCTTCTTATGCAGTACAAGTTATTATCTTTTCTCTGTGTAGTACACTTCCAATATGTTTTCGTGTCTGCTTGGGACATCCTTTGGGAGTATTTGTGTTGTCTAGCACTGGAACATGGAGGCCTCTCTGATCCTCTCACAAGTGCATTCCCCAGTGGTAGAGAAACTCACTCTAATAACAGTGAAGTGAGGAGCAGCTCTCATCCTTGAGTAACCTTGCTAGAAGTACAGGCTATACACCAGCAGGAGTTCCTGCTAGTTAGCCATGGCCCATATAATACTATGCTACCTGTCACTGTAAAATAGAGGTATTAAAAAGATACATGATTTAATTCAGCATGGGTTGGGGGTGGGAGGATTCTGTCCTCAGCAGTTGATTTTTGCCTTTATATTTTTTCCTGTAACCTTTCCCTTTGCTTTAGAATACAAACAATAGGATTTTCTTTAACATCCTAACAAAGTTTGATTATTTATGCACAATTCCTAATCTGCTGGTGTCTGTGGCTATCAGTGATCTGTTTCGATAGGGTTACTTCTTTTTCTGGTCATCTTTCACTCAATATTTACCCTCCAGTTTATATTTATCTTGAATACAATCATTTGAACTGGAATACTAGATGTAAACAGCAGCTTCACTCCAGAAAGTGCGTTCCTTTAAGAAACATGAAGTCAGGCTAGCATCGCTCTGCTGCCTTTAGCTTAGTGTTGCCATCTGGTGGTAAATTCTTGGTTAATGTTGTTCCTCCCTGTGATTTGGAAAAGGCTTTTTCCTAAACAGTGATCTGCAGGATTTAAATGGTGGGAAGCTCTCAGGTTGAGGAAGGGAGAGCAGAGGCAGTACTTACGTTATGGCTCCTGCTAGCCTTATAGCCAAGCTAGTGTCTACTGTGTCAGCCAGCATACAGGAGCTGGCCAAGTTGGGAACAGTTGTCGTCTGTTTGCAGTGGTTTAGACTGAAGTAGAAATACCGGTGTGCCATTCGTCTGGAAAATCCCAATGGATCTCTTCAGAGTTCTTCTGTATTCAGAGTGGAATTGTTGGAAAAGCAGCTTCAACTGAATGGCATCACTTGTCAGAAAGAATAGTTAACATCAAATTGAAGCTCTTGCATTACATGTGCAGCATCACCCTTCAAACGTGAGGAGGTTTGAGGTTGTTTTTTTGTGGGATCCTTTTGTTTTGCAAGGCAGTTTTTTGCATAAGTCCAAACCAGCTGCCAAAGGAGATAATCTTACTCTCCTTGTGACAGTGTCTTCCCAGGAATTTACCTATAATGGAACTGGAGCTTATGTATTGCGTTATCACACACACACAGTGGTGCTGCATGAGGGATAGACTGAGACAAGCCCAGGACCACAGCAAGAGTAGCTCAAGCCCAAACTGGCTCGAGTCAGTTGTGAAATTTCTGTGTGTGAAGAGCTAAACTGAAACATTTGGCCTGGTTGACTTCAGAATGTGATATTTGGGAATGTGAAGTGGAAGGCACCATGGTGCCGCTACTTTAATGTGACCTTGTCTTTGTGCTGCAAAGCCCTCCGTGCACTGTCTTCAGTAGCTCAGGTGACTGCATAAGTACATCAAGATGTACAGGTACTGGCTGCAAGCTTTGTGGCAATGTAGTGTAAAATAAACAGCTGAAATACTGCATGTCAGCCAAGATAAAGAGTGTTCTGTGACACCAGAAACCCTTTAAAAAAGACCTCAAGGTTCTGCAAATTCAGAGTAGTTTGAAAAGCTGGTTTTAAGCTGAAGTCCTGTTACAAGCAAGGCACACGTGAAGCTTGCAGGATTGTTTTCAAGATAAATTCAGTATTTGGAGTCTACCTCTGATCCCAGATTTCTTTAAAGTACCACTGACAAGTGGTTGTCAGACATCGCTTTACTGATACCAATCGGTATCTGTGTTATCAGCATCACTGACAGTTTCACTGTGTCCTGGAAGGACCTTTTCGTTTCAAGCTCTGTGACATCCCAGATTGGTGACTAATAATGTGGCTTTTATGTGTCGTTCAGGTTTGGAAATGATGTGCAGCACTTCAAGGTGCTTAGAGATGGGGCTGGCAAGTATTTCCTCTGGGTGGTGAAGTTCAATTCTTTGAACGAGCTGGTAGATTATCACAGATCCACATCTGTCTCCAGGAACCAGCAAATATTTCTCCGGGACATTGAGCAGGTGCCACAGGTAAGAGAAGTGTCTTCATAGAGCGCACGTTTAGACTCCTGCAACCACAGTCTGAAGTAGAATTGCAGCTTAGAGTAAATGAATAGGGATGGAAAGAAGCTGACTGATGTTTTCATGTCTGTGGAAGTGTACCTTTAGATCTTGCAGCCAAATCTGGCAAATAGGGTGGATGTTTGTGCAAAGCCTACCTGGAACTTCCTAGTCTCTAGTTCAGACAAAGCATTATTGTTGCTGCTTGAACAGTTGGCTTATCTAAATGCTTACGGATACTCTTGCAGAAAGATCATCTTATTTCTGTGAATTAAAAGTGGGTTTACTCCTGGTTTAGGACATAGGAAGAAAGGATAATTCTGTACTATAGAACTGTACTCCTCCATAGCCAGAGAAGCTTTGATCCTGCTCTTCCTGAAGAGCTGGCTACAGCGTATGGAACATCTCCAGCTTTCTGGAACCACTGCTAAGTGCCAGCAGAGCAGCTTGTGGATATCTAGCTCTTTGTTTTGTTCTGTTTCCCAGGGCAGTCAGAACATTACGTTGCATGTAACGGGACAATTGTCAATTCGGAATATATCCTTTTGCTTCCATGTGCAGCATTCTCGTTCTAGCTTGAGAAAAAAGGGGGTGGAATTCATGCTGCCCACCGAGTGCCACGCACACCCTTTGCCACAGTTGGTCTGAATTAACATCTGGCTCTGCACAGTTGGGTCAGTGACAAACAGATGATGAGCAAACAGCCGGCTGAAAACAACGGCCATGAAGATACCTTTCTAACCTCATGATTTTAAGGATGCAGATTTATTTGAAATGAACCATTGGTTTTTCCATAGGAATTGAAGTATTTGCTGACCAGGGAGAACACTTTGTGACAGGATTTACTGATAGTGGAGAGTTTTAAGGAAAGTCTAAATGCTGACATCCAGTTTTTAGGATAAACTTTGTGTATCAGTGTGTTAGGTAGATCAGTAATATTCACCCTGTCAGTTGGTCAACACAGGATGAATAGAATACTGTTGTATTGCAGTACATACAGATTTACAGTAGGTCATGAAGACTGGAAAACACTAGGAAAACGTCTGCGTCATCAGCTGTCTTTATTTCACAGCAACCTGACTTTTTCTAAGGTCTTCTATAGACCGTGCCTTCCTCTTTTAGCCTCTTGTTACTGATGTTGTAAGCTGGCTTGCAGGGAAACGGAACAGCCCAAATGTTCACTGTTAACCCTGGTGTCAGTTAAGCTCCTGCCTGAAGGAGCAGGTTCCTTGAGCACTGTGGATGATTCTCACTTTGTGTCTCTCTTTCCTTCCCCTTCCAGCAACCGACATACGTTCAGGCCCTGTTTGATTTCGATCCCCAAGAGGAAGGAGAGCTGGGCTTCCGTCGTGGAGACTTTATCCAAGTCCTTGACAATTCTGACCCCAACTGGTGGAAGGGAGCCTGCCACGGACAGACGGGCATGTTTCCACGCAACTACGTGAACCCAGTGAACCGGAACATCTAGAGATAAATATTAGAGATTATTTAAAGAAACAAGAGAACCAGTAAATACACATACAGAGCCTAACTGCAGCCAGTGACCTAAAATCACACGGCGATAAAACCCGAGTCACCTTTCACCATGAGGTGACCCTCCTTCACTCAGTATGGAACTTCAGGGGCTGGGGGGGAAGAGTTCAACTTACACACCAAAAGTTATCCTTAAAAAAGAGAAAAAAAACAAACAGAAAGAGAGAGAAAACAATGAAAATAACAAATTTCCTCAGCTGCTCCTGGGTTACCCCCTTCCATCCACTCTTCTTGTTTCCCACCCCCCTCCCCCTCTGTCCATCAGTGCATGAAGTTTTAATGCCATATAAAGTCCTAGCCATGCAGTTAAAGGAAAAGGGAGAAACTCTGCTGGTATTTTCTCTCTCTGCAAACGGTCTTCATTTGACATGAAGGGACATGAGAGAAGAACCAAATCCACAGTCCTGCCTTTAAAACAAAACAAAAATCATCAGTCTCTGCTTTTGCCTTCAACATTCAGCTCTTCTTGCCTGGGAAAGATGAGGTGTTAATCTTAAGTTTTATTGTCCCTTCTCCTTTGGCACTTTCTTCTGAAGCTCAGCGGCTTCCAAGCAGGGGAAAGGAGAAGAGTTGTGTGGCTTTTTGTTCTTTTCTTTGGAGTCACAGAGCTGCTTTGAGAAACTCCAACGTACAACTGAGGTCTGTTCATGCTGTGCTGACAGCGCTTTTGTTGTGTTCTTTCCTTAAAGGTGTACGGTTGAGCACATTCTGTACTTTTTTCCATAGTGCCTTTCCCTTCTTTTTTGTTATTCTTTTTAAGTTAAAAGGACAGTCCAGAACTTCTTTTTTTTTCCTGCCTATGTGTAAATAAATACTCTTGGGGGAGGGCTGTGAAGGAGGGTGGTTTTATCAACGGACACTTGAGAGGAATCTACAAACAAGAGATGGAGCTTTAATCTTAAGATTTGTCTTAACTGTTGAACTTCCCTTCTTCCAAGGAAAGTAAATCAAGGCATTCAATTGGCAACTTGTGCTGCTCAGAGGTGGGGAGCTGCAACCAGAGCCTCAAAAGAAGTAAGAGAAAGGGGGGAAGTTATGACCAGGGAAGATGAGGAAGGATATTTTGGAGGGGGAGGGTTAAGGGGGGTGGAATTTGAGGAATAATAGCCCTGAGATGTCCTACAAAATGTACATTCCTTTGATGGAAAACTTTATAATGCAGAGAAACCTCAAGAAATAGTGCTTGAAAAAAACCCTATGCTCTTAGTGAATGTCTCTACATGATGCATGTAATCAGCCTGTCTCTTTGGCCTGGATAGGGAATATTTGCAGTCGTGTTGCTCTTGAAATGTGGGGTTGGCATCACTGTTCTCCAGTTTCTCCTTCCTCCTCAGGTCAGTGTTACTGTTGAAGTAGATCCCCCCCACCCCTCTCCCCATTCACAGCAGGCTGTGTGATGACTGTAACCCCCACCCCGCACCAAGATGGTGTTTTCTGTGGCCATTTGCTCCTCCACCAGAGCAGTGTGGCATTAAATTGGACGGAAAGGAAAGCAACGGAGCCCCACTGCTCTCTGTGCCAATCTTCAGTTGCATTACTTTTCCTTTTGATGGCCTTTTTGGCTCCCTTCACCCCACCAACGAATCCAAACCCTGCAGTGGAGATCTCCTCCCGCCCTGCCTGAGCATGGGCAATCTTTAGTTGGAGGGTGCCTTTTTTTGTACTAAGCGTTACAGACGTTTTCTTCCTGACATGAACTCTGCCTTACACTTGATTTTCCAGCAGATGAAAGAGAGAGCTATCCTGTAGAGTTATTACTTTCTCCCCCTCTCCTTGCTAGCTGTCATTCACTTTCTTCCTTCTTTGTAAAGTGATTGGAAAAGGAATCTATGGCATTCTACACCTGGACCATTTGATTGTTTCCTTATTTTGGAATTGGTGTATATCATGCAGCCTTGCAGACATATGTCTTGTGTGTGTATATATATTAAAAGAAAAAAAAAATCAGTGTTTAAATGAAAAAAAAAGGCCTATGTACTTAATCCTTTAACTCTGCAGCAGCATTTGGTAGATAGTAATTAACTGTGAATAATAAATATACATTGAATTCTTCACTTGAGCATCCGTCTGTTATTTCAGTTAACTGACCAAAATGCGATTGATGGAGCTGACGTATAGGGTACTGGTCGCTGTGGGAAGAAGCTGTAAGGTGTGTTCTGGCCTGAAATATGCAGCCGCTGGAGCATTGTAGTTTGGTCTCGGCCATGCTTGGCTGAATTCTGTGCTCTTTCAAGCTGTGTCAACACAGAGCCATGTCACTTGGCACGTGGCATTATGACTAGTGAGGAAGGGGAAAGGTGAGGCGCTGTGAAGCCCAGAGAAGCTGTGGCTGCCCCATCCCTGGCAGTGTTCAAGGCCAGGTTGGACACAGGGGCTTGGAGCAACCTGCTCTAGTGGAAGGTGTCCCTGCCTGTGCAGGGGTTGGAGCTGGATGAGCTTTAAGGTCCCTTCAACCCAAGCCATTCTGTGATGGTTTAAATGACGATGTTGGTGCAAGGACCAAAGACCATGCATCAGCTGAGTGGGGGGGGTGGCACTGCAGTATTTCCCCCTTTGCCTTTCTCTACTCTTCCTACCCAACAGTTGCAGTGCTTCGCGGTGCAGACCGCACTGTTGTAAGCAGGCACACCCGTTGTTTCTGGAGCATCTTGCTGGGGGGATGATGGACACACAGCACTGCCATGGCTCAGACTGCTCGTGAAGCTTTTGCTCTGCTCCATCAATGCCCTGCAGGTCCTTTTCCCTTCGGCGGCTGAAGCAGAACGGCGCCGTTGTGTGACCGAGGTGTGCAGCTCTGCGGGGTCAGCCTTTGCCCATGGCCTGAGAGTGCGGCTCCATTTTGTAGTCTAATACACAACAGGAAAAGGCCCAGTTGGGGGTTTGCCTTGGTTTCGAACAGTTGGGTTTTATTTATTATGCTCAAACACAAATACAGGCAAGGAGTTTGTGGTTGAAATGCCTGGATTTTGTTACCGTAAGTTTATTTTTCAGTCAAGTCAATACAGAAGTGTGGTTTGGAGCTCCGGGTTTTCTTCTGACATTGCAGCAGGACAGGGTGGATCGAAATTGTGCTGTTCATAGCTCGGTGCCCACTGCAAACCGTAGAAAACCTTTCTCCCCTTCCACTTTAAGGCGGGAAGGAAAACACTTGTTGCTATACCAACAAGGCTACAGCCACAGAGGAAGAACCACCCGGGACAAGTCCTGCCTTGTCTCCATGGCGCGTTCCCTTCCCACCAGGCCCTGTGCCGTGTGGCAGGCGGTGTGCTGCAGGAACCGCCCGACTCCCGGTTCCTCCCGCCGCCACCCGCCTGCCCTTGGGCGCGCAGGCCCCAGCCCCGAGCCCCCGCCCGCCATGTTGTCACCACAGGACTACACGTCCCGGCACCCCCCGCGGCGCGCAGGCGCAGTGCGGAGCCGGGTGGCTGAGGAGCCCCGGCGGGCCCTGGGCTGGGGCCGGGGGCCGCGCTCGGGGTTCGGCTCTGTGCTCGGGTCCGGTGCGTGCCGCGGGGCTCAGCGCGGGCTATGGAGGGGCTGTGTGGGGTTGGGAGGGATCGGGGTGTGTGTGAGGGAGGGAGGCTGTGGGACGGAGCCTGTTGTCTGGAGCGGGCTTACCAAAGCCCCTGTCTCCCGCCCAGGCTGCGGGGGCTGCGGGCAGGCATGGTCGGCTATGACCCCGGCTCCAGGTGCATCTCCACGGCGGAAGCGGCTGCAGCAGGGTCAGCGTCTGGCTTCGTCACCCGGCTCCTTATCAGTCCCTTGGATGTCATCAAGATCCGCTTCCAGGTACCGTCCTCACGGCGTGCTCGGGGTGAAAGAGCCCGTTCCAGAGCGTGGCTTGGGCGAATAGGTCACTTGTGCAACCAGAGAGCGCTAAAGCTGCTCCTCCGCCCTCACCTCATGGTGTGCGGGTTATGCAAGGTAGCGGGGCTATCCTCTGGCCACTACTTCTATTTATATAACTTAGCTGGAGCGTTTGAATGGCACCTTGTGGTTTTTGTACTTTGTTTTCTTTCTCTGTCTTCGTGAATGAATCAGCTTCGCTCTCTGACTGGGTTTCACCATCACCCTTACTGATTATCTTGTGTTGCACGTGTGGGTTTCTTCTTTCAGAGCCCTACACAAACCACATCCCAGCCCTTTCTAGGTGTGATCCCGTGGGAAGGCATTGCTTGGCTCTCAGGGCTGTGGATTCCCAGAGGGGACCCTTGCACTTGTTGGAACGTGGTGGAATTGGAGGAAACCTTCTCTCTGTTCTCCTGCAGCTTCAGATCGAGCAGCTCTCCTCCAAAAGCCCGGGCGCAAAGTACCACGGCATCCTGCAGGCTGCGCGGCGCATCTGCCGGGAAGAGGGCTCCGTCGCCTTCTGGAAGGGCCATGTTCCTGCTCAGTTGCTTTCAGTTGGCTACGGAGCTGTTCAGGTGAGGTGACCAGGCATCCCCTGGGCCCAGTGCACGTGCACAGGGCTTGACTTCGCTCCTCTTCAGGCTGGCTGCATGGGCAGATGCAGGAAGGTTCAGCTTTACGCTGTACTGATGTAAAGATGTGCAGCTGTATCTTGCTGATGCATTATTCCTAAGTTAATATTCCTGAGCTTGCTGAAGCTGGAGCACTGATAGAGCAGGCCGAGTTCTGTCTGTATCTGCTGTCACAGATAACCCCATTTGTTCCTGACACTTGGCTTACCCATCCATGTTCCAAACCTGTGTAGCAGTTTTGCTTTTGTCCATGTCTCCCTAACAGCTTGCAAGGACAAAATTAGGCTGATAATGCTGTTTTACACCACCTTGTTATGCTTAATTTGTACCTACTAACGACGTTTTGTGAGCAGTGGTTGAAAGAGGAATACGCAGCGTCTATAACAAACGCCTTAGGATACACAGAGCATTGAAACCAGCTTTTCACAGTACTAACTGCACGATTTAGCACAAGTGTCAGGGCACAGACTGTGCTGAGCATTCCCTGGGCTGTGAGTGGTTTGCACACGTTGTTCTTTGAGCACACACGTGCTCAGTGTGCAAGTTGGGAAGGACTTTTGAAGGACAGAGGGAGAAGGTGGTTACAGGCAGGGGGTGGAGCTCTCTGGGTGAAATGAGAGAGGAGTGGAGGATCCGTGTCACCGATAAGCATTGACTCCTTGACCTGTGTGTGCTTGTTCCTGTCAGTTCATGGTGTTTGAGAACATGACGCAACTGGCGCACAACATCACCTCGTACAGCGCCCGAGACTCCTTGGTGCACTTCACCTGCGGTGGGCTGGCTGCCTGCACAGCCACTGTTGCAGTGCAGCCTCTTGACACGCTACGCACCCGCTTAGCTGCTCAGGGTGAGCCTAAGGTATGGCTTAGGGGTCTGTATGTGTTTGGGATTATCTTCCATAGCAGTAGCAATATTCCATGTGTGCAAAAATAGGAGGTTTGAAAAGTACATAATGGCCCCAGGGGTTAGCATAAAGGAGCCAGTGCTGTTATTGGGCAGTGTCTGTACTGTTGCCAAGTTATCCTCTGTGCTGTTGACACAGGTTTCTTAATTAGGTTTTGCTGCTCCTGATTTGTGTTTGACTTCTCGCAGATGATCCAGAAAGGAGAGACTGTCCTTACCAGGATAAGTCAGTTTTCATCTGGCCTGTTGGCCATTTATAAATACACTCCTCAGCCCATTGAACATCGTGGTTCTGAAACTTTCTACTTGCACAGAGTCACCTTGAGATAATGATGGGGATGATGCCTGAAACCACTCACCTTTCACTTGTATTTCATATTCTTATTTATGCAAGAACTGGTCTCCATGCTAATCAGATCTGTAATAACTAGACTTATATGTGTTTGTATCAAAGCCATTAGCCTGCAGTAGACTCACAATACATGTTACGTGAATTCTGTCGCAGGAGCAAGCAGAGCTGTTAAGAGAAAAATAATCTTGTCTGTGAAGCAAGCAGTCTCTGGCCTCAGCTCTGTGCCTTGTTTCTTCCCCTCAGCACAGCTTGGATGTGGGATATAATGTCAGCCCAGTGCAAAGCTAAGGATCATTAAGTTAGTCTCGAAGCCCAGAGGCAGGTTTATGTTGTCACCTTAGAAGAGTCACAAGGGCTGAGCTGAGAATACTGTGTGATGTGCAAAATCACTGTTCGTTGCCTTGTACTGAAAGTCAGTTGTATTTTGGGCACTAGGAAATAACCTGCCCCTTGGTTTGCTGTTTTAAGCCTGTTCCGTCAGAGAATCAGCCTCTTCTTTCTTGCTTAGATCTACCAAAACCTCCGCCACGCAGTGGTCACGATGTACCAGACAGAAGGACCTCGGACGTTCTATAGAGGTTTGACCCCCACAATCATTGCTGTCTTTCCAAATGCTGGTCTGCAGTTCTCCTTCTACAACATCCTGCAACAGTTTTCTGAATGGGTGATTCCAGCTGAAGGAAGAAAAGGAGGTAGGCACTTGGGACAGTGATGTCTGATGTGGGGGGAGAGAAAGGATGAATGCTACTTTGGGAGACTGACATAAGCTCGGTTTTCTGTCCTATCAATGTTTTCAATGCAAAAGTGTCTCAATTTTCCATATCTCATTCTTACCCCTGCACAGATAGTGCAAAAGTAAGTACAGTAAAGTTTACAGACAGCTCTTGTTATGGAATAACCACGATGGAAATGTGGATGGATGGGAAAGTGAAGTGTCACAGACTTGGATACTCCTTCTTGAGCTGTGTCACGTTATTGATCCTGTGGGAAGACAGTAATGTGTCTCTTCCATTAGTTTCCATTGAATTCCTCTGTTCCATTAGTGCTGTGGGGGTGGGACTCTTGGATTTCCTCAGGAAATCTGCCTGAGTTGCCAGCCCAGCTGTTCCAGAAGAGAATTCATTCAGCCTCATTTAAAACTGCCAAGCTCTTGAGTTGATATTTTTATGATGCATTCTAGCTCCATTATAAGAGAACCTCATCCTGATGCAGCCTTTCACCTTGACAGTTTTAGATACTGGTGCCTCCTTGAGAAAAAGTGTATTCAGGATCAGCATGTTCTTATTCCTGGGTGGAATTTCTTCAGTAGAGGATCTAGACTTTCCAAGATCATGTCTGCATGTTTAGTTTTAGACAGCAGAGGCTGATGGTGATGGTGTGCTGGGAACTCAGGTTTGTCAGGAAGAAGTCTAATGCCACAAACCTCATTTCTCACAAGCCTCTGAACTCATCAGGCGATGCCAGCTTGTGACATACTCCAATCCGGAATAAGTCAGAGCAGTCAGGACTGCAAGATTTCCAGTGACTGGGCTTTTACTGGGGGCAGGAAAACTTCTCCATCCACTAGTGGCAGGTTCTCTGGTGACTGGGTTTTTTTGTGCTGAGCCACTTGGCAGAGCAAAACAAGATCAGTGCAATGAACCAAGATGAGCTGTTACATTCTGGCCCTAGAGGACATTGCAAACCAGATGTAGCAAATACAGATTGAGGTTCTGTGGCCCAAACTCTGCAGAAGAGGTGATGGAACTTTAAAGGGCCTTTTTGACCTTACTTCTTGTGCAAAGCGATCTTTAAATGAAGTTTCATGATCTTTAATGCAAACTTCCCACTAATCCTCTTTTCCCCTCCTATCTCCCCTTTCTGCTTCTCAGGCAACATTAAAAACCTTGTTTGTGGCAGCTGTGCTGGAATCATCAGCAAAACCCTCACTTACCCCTTCGACTTGTTCAAGAAGCGACTGCAAGTGCGTGGCTTTGAGCAAGCCCGGGCAGCCTTTGGGCAGGTGAGAGATGTTGGAATTCCCTGATTTTTAGGAACATGGATTTGTGAGGCAATCCAGGGCCAGTCCACCAATGATGATTCACCAGTGGTACCTCCTGTGTTCGTATTTGGGTTAGGAGCTCCTGATGAACTTGCTCTTGCCCGTCTCCATCTGTTGGTTGTCTTGAAGCTGGGGATGATTGAAGCAGGAAACAGGGGGTTGATATACTTAGTTTCTAGTTGCAGCTTGGTAGTTCTGATTCAGGACCAGATACCTAGCAGAGGATGACAGAGGCTTTATGCTGGGATCACCTGGCTGTCAGGATCCTATCCTGCAGTTAATATTTTGACACAAGGAACAGGCACCAAGTGTTCAATATGTCTTATGTACCAGAACATCCTGAAATTCAAAGCACATTAAATAGTGGTGTTCTTTAGCACCTTCCTCTGTGCTCTGTTTGTCTTACAGTGTATTTCACCTCGAAATAACACTGTAAGACAAATACAGATCCTTCAAGGAACTGGCTCTTTCTTTACATGACGTGGAAAATGTCTTTTTTTCCTTCAGATTCCTTGGATCTGAGAAGCAAATCAGTCTGTACCTCTAGAAACTCTTAAGATAAGAACTTGAAGTCTTAACCCATTGCATTGGATGCTTTTCCAGTGACGTTCAAAAGTTGTTCTTAGCACTGATGTATTACAAGATGTTAAAACTTCCTGGGACACGATGACATGCAGATGGCTATTCTTGAGGCTTGTGTTTTCTTTCTGTCAGGAAACTGAAAGAGTCTCTTTTTAGAGAGTGAAGGGGATGGAAAACAGCAGCACAATCTGGAATAACCACTGCATAAACTTGTACCATGAATAATATGTGTGGCTGCAGCATGAAGATTTTAGGGTCACTCAATTAGAATGACCTGCATAAGCCATTGCTGATGCAAAACAAGTGGCTTTCCTCCTCCACCCCGCTTGCTACAAACTGGCTCTCAATTTATTTCGTTACAATAGCCAGAAAGGCATTTCATTATAATAGCAGAAAAATGTCCCATTTTTGTGGGCTATTTGGGGATCTCTCTGTTCTTTTCCAGGTAAAGTTGTCCTGGAGTTTCCTTATTTAACCCTTTTGCCATCTCTCTCCCAGGTGCGGGTGTACAGCGGTCTCCTGGACTGCATAAGGCAGATCATGCGAGAGGAGGGCCCCGGTGGATTCTTTAAGGGTCTCTCACCCAGCTTGCTGAAGGCTGCTATCTCCACTGGCCTTACCTTCTTCTGGTATGAGCTGTTCTGCAGCCTCCTGTGCTCCCTGAAGACCACCGATAGCATTGCAAGGAAGGAACGCTGAAAGGGGCCTGTCTGTGGCTACCTGGAGCCCTCCTAGAGAAGGGGAAACTGATGGGCTTTGCTCTGTCCTGAGCATGTTGGGAATGTCAGAGTTCCCAGAGCTCCACCAGCCTGTAGGAAATCACCTCCTGGGACCAAGCAGAAGGAGAAGGCAGTTGCAGTTCTGCTGAGGACACTGAACTGCTTTGCTGAAAGCTGTTCAACGGAGCACTTTTTTCCTCTGTCTCCTCTAATGTCAGTACACATTTAGTGGGGAGAGGGGGGAGCCAAGCAGAAAACTACCTGCTGTGAAGAGGCACCTGCTAAAGCAGGTATATCCCTGTGCTTGCCCTGGATCACAGATTGGGATCCTGGTATAGTTGGTGCTGCTTAACCAACCTAACACCACTTCCTATGGCCGCATCCGCACAGCTGTGTTTCCTTGCTCTCTGGCCTGCTGTTTGTGCTGTGTTCTTTCCTTGGTGTAGCACAGCCAGCTCCGTGCTGCTGTTCTGAAGTCAATTCAAACCTTGTTAGTGTCACAGAACCTCAGTTTTCCTTTTCTTTGCTGCCAGCTTATGCTTCTCGCTTACCACTTGAATCGGCCACCTGAAACACAGCATCTTCTGGTGGATCACACCCAAACCTGCTCTTCCTTTAACTCTGATGAGCTTGATTGTATCCAAAGTGCCCATTTCTCTTCTTGCACGTCTTGGCACACGTCTCTTGGGGTTTTGCATTGCCTCAGTCACACTTTTGCAACTCAATCTGCAGATTAAGAACCCCTCTGTAAGGGAATTCAGCGCACAAGCCCAGTTCTTTAGGGTTCTTTGCTTCAATGCAGTGAGTAACCAAATGCTGTAGAGAGTTCTAGAAATATTTAATCTAAGTAGGAATAATGAAGGAAAAGTCCTGTGGAAACGAGTAAATATCTTTTATCATTATTATTATTTAATGCCACCTTTGAATGTTTTCAACAAGTATTTCTGCTCAAAACCTTTCGGAGTCTCACTCCTGCTGTGGTGCTAATAAATGAGAGTGTTTTGACAAGCTAAGCTGAAGCGAAAGGACTGAGCATCAGATGGAAATTGCTTGGCTCAGCACAGGGTTTGACAAGGAAAGGGTGATGGAATTGGAGCTGGAGAAGTGTTCTGCAGTTTCAAAGGTTTTAGAGATGCTTTAAAAACCCAACAAAACAACGACTCAGCAGCTCTGGTTTACGTAACAGGGAAGAGGGAAATTGCTTTCTTCCTCCTCTTTTGCTGTTTTTCCAGGCTGCGCAGGGTGTGGTTGGACCAGTTATGGAAGGCAGGCTCTGAGGAAGAGCTGCTGTGATACAAAATGCTCTTGGTCATCTGGTGAGTGGTGGATGGGGCAGAGCACTGCTGTTATTTAGAGGATGGTTTGATAGCTCTTCTCTTCACGCAGAGCTTCCCATGGCTCTTTTGCAGTATCCAGGGTGTTAATCCTAGATGTTGGCCACATTCCAGCATGACCAGTTCCATTCTGCTGATGCAATTTCTGGCAATTTTGAGCGTATCAGCATTGCTCCCTTATCCTGTGCTATTGTGAGAGGCTGGTTCCAAAGAGCAGCTGTTTCACTGGTATCTGAGGTATCCAGAGAGATTCCTTGCAAGCCCAAGCCAAATAACTTGGTGTCTGCTGTGGTTTGAGATCTTGGAGTGTGACGTGGCTGTTTGCAGGTGACTTTGAGAGCTATGTAAAGTTAAATCCGCTGAACAGTGGTGGTGGCAGGTAGGAGTCTAATACAGGAGCCTTAAAGAGGGAGTATTAGCTGCATATACTCCAGAAATGCACAGTTTTGCTTACTGGAGATAATACAAAGAATGTGGAGTGAAGTGTCTCAAAGTGCCTCAGTCTGAGTGGCATTTTCCTGTGGTGGTTAAGCTGAGATTCCCCCCAAATCTTCTTAACTATATTTTGCCTTTGTTTCTTGTTCATCTGTTGTTCTTGGAAAGACATCACAGCCAGTGATGGACTTACCCTCACACCGTCCTTCCAGTGGGAGAAACGTCTCATTGTGAGACAGAGTCAAACAGGTTGGGATTGTTCGGCTTTTGGCTGCTGGTACAGAGGAATGCTGTTATGAGTAGCAGGGACAGGGGTGGCCACAGCAGATTTCTGTGCTGACTTAGGCTCCCATAGGAAATCAGGCCTCATCCATCCTATGTAAACCTTACAAGACTCTTTGTTTTTCACTTTATATCAAAGAGCTGCTGTTAAACTGCACAAAATAGGGGGAAACTGATGAGGACTCAGCAGTGGGAATTGCAGCTGCTGGAAGGGGGGGGAGTTGCTTTGGTTGTCACAGGAGTAAAGAACAGAAGACTGATGAGACAGTGCTCCTTGGGTGTGCTGTGGAGCTTAAGGTGATGCAGCTCTAGGGGCATGTGACTTGATCGCTCTGCAGGGAGAGCAGCAGCAGAGGGTACAGAGCAGCTTTTCCTTCTGGGATGGTTTTTTCCTCCACTGCATTAAATACACTTGCCTCCATCCAACAGATGGCAAAGGTGGAGTTGAAGCTGTGCCAGTCTGTGGAAGAGACACTCCTGGTCAGGAGCTTCATTCAGCACAGGGCCTGGTTTGTTGTTTTCTCTTTGGGAATAAGTGGTTTAGTGCTAGGAGGACAGGTCTTACTTGTGATGCTGACTGAAGCCAAGTTTCCTTCAATTTGAGGAGCAGGAGATAGGAGAGATCTGCAGTCACCTTGTTCTCCGCTGCACGGGGGCAGATCTGCTGTCAGACATCCCATTGGGATGGCTGGGATTTCCCTCTGATGTCATCCTCTCAGGGGTATCTGTGCTGCCTGTGGTTGTGTTAGCTTTCTAATAGTGCCTTGTACCATCAGAACATCCAAAAGCACTTCAGCAGGGAAAGCCCAGCTGTGCTGTGGCTGTCGCTCTTCTGGCTGGCCTCAGGGAGGAGGACATGGTCGTACATGATCTGTGATGGACACAGTGTCCTCCAACACTGAGTCCTGGGGCACTGTTCTTGGAATGCTCCTCCAGAGCGTGGTTTGTGAAAAGAGAGGGATGTTTGACAGTCGGGCTCGGAATAGATTGTTCTTAGTTTGGGTTTAAATTTCTCATGCGATGGAGTTTGTTTGAGATGTTTCGTTGTGTTTCCTGAGTGGATCTCTTGCAGCTGTTGTTGGAAAGTGTCCGAGCACAGCCTGTGCTACCTTTGAGACAAGGTACATTAAATACTTTGTTATGCTCCTGTCTGGCTGCAGTTCGTTTATTCCTTCCCTCCTAGTATGAATGTTCAGCTGGATTCCATGGGATTGCTGTGCCCCCCTCCTGCCGTGGGGGAGAGCAACCAGGCCGGGGTGTGGGGCAGCAGGAGGGTCTGGTTTTCCTTCCCCATCACTGGCTCCTGGGAGCCATCCCATCCCCTCTGTGATAGGGGGTGATGCTTTGGGTATAGCTGCCCCCAGGGGGATCAGTGGAGGGAGGTCTCCAGCCCAGTCCCACCGCTGTGCCCTAGGGTCAAGTGGGAGCTCATGGGTGTGAGCCCTGCACCATGGTGGATGAGTCTTGGCTTGGTCTGTACCGAGCCAGAAAGTTCCCAAACCACTCGTTCTGGTTTCCTGAGCTGTTCCTGGCTCTAAGTGCTGCCGAGCCTTCCCGCTTGAGGAGGTGACACAGCTGGGAGTTAGGACGATGAGGATGCTCCCGTTGCAGTGAGTTGCTTTAACGCCTCTCCCCTTCCCTCATATTTTTCCTATGTGTTTTTCCACGGCCGAGGGGAAGCGGATTGACCGCGGCTCGCAGCGGGACAGCGACAGCGGGACAGCGGCAGCGGGGTGGGACCCGGGCGGTGCTTCCGACGTGGGACCGGGACAGACCGGTAAGCGCGGCCGGGGGAGCCGCGGTGCCCCGGAGCCCGCAGGCGGTGGCGCTGCGGCGGTGGCCGCGGCTCGCCCGGCCCGGCCCGGCCCGGCCCTCCCCCGGCTCGGGCGAGGAAATGACCTAAGAGGAAACCGGGGCCGCGGGGGGAGGCAGCGGGGCCGCGGCGGGGCCCGGGGCGCCTCGGCGATGCGCCCGCGGCCGGAGGAGCCAGCGGGGCGGCCCGGCAGGTCGGTGGCGCTGGGCCCGGCTCCTCCCGCCCTGCCGTGGCCGCGGGGCTGGGGAGAGGCAGCGGCGGGGGGGTACCCGGGCACAGAGGGGTCTCGGTGCTAAGGGTTCCATCGGTGGGGACGGGACGGGGGTCCCCGGGGTGGTTGTGCCCCTCGGAGGAGACTTCGCTGCTTTTCGCCCTCTCCTTGCAGTGGCCGCGGCACGTCCCGCCCTTCCCACCGCGATTGACGCGCTGGGATGCAGCCAGTCGAGAGCATCAACACCAACCACATAAGTCCCCAGGATAGCTCGTCTAGTGGGGAGCACTGGAGTAGTTGGTACCCGCGGGTGATGCTGTGCCTGGAGTCACCCACCACCACCACCAGCCCTTCAGGCACAGTGGTCCTGGCTGGTTTACACTCAGGGCAGGGTTGTTTGGCACAGCAGCTCCATGCAGCCGTGCCCATCCCTGGGGAGCTGCGGGGATGCTCTGGGAGCGGCGCTGGGCGGTGGTGACAGACGCTGCCGGACGGGCTTGGGTGCTTCGGCTTCATTGTGTGCTTCGCTGAGCTGTCGCCAGGTTCCTTCAGCACAGCGATGCTGCTGCTGGGACACGGGGCTGGAGAGGCCGGGTGGGAAGGTGTTTGTCACCCAGGCGTGGCACGGAGGGCACGGAGCTGCTTGTGAATCCATCTGGGAAAGAGACCTCAGTGCTGGTCCTGCAGGTAACCCTGTGTAGGTGGCAGCTTTGGCTGTGGGAGCAGCGTTGGCAGTTGTCACCCCATGGGGCAGGAGCTGCCCTGGGCCTTGCAGAGGGGCATGAGAGGAGGGCAGAGCCTCTACCCACCGCTCTCTGCTCTGAGGTACTGTGTCTGTGTGTCCCATGCCTCCAAAGGGACATGGGTGCTTTGGCTTTAATCCCTGTCAGGACCTATTTGCAGTGAGGGGTGAGTAACAGCCGAGGAATTTCAAGCTGGCAAAACCCATTTGGCCAAGTGCCCTCCCCATGTGTGTGCTGTGGGTCTCGCCAGCCCAGCAGTTTGTGTTCAGCAGATCATCTTGTATGTGTGTGTGTTAGAGAAGCCCTTCCTCTCTGTGCCGTGTTACTCTGTGCTGTCTTTAGTGTATCACAAAGCAGCAGCGAATTAGTCTGGAGGCTCTTTAGGAGCAGTGCTGGTCCTGCAGAGAGCTGTGCTTGGCTGCAGTAGGATGAGATGGGATAGGAGCTGGGGGGGATCTGGTTGCAGGGCTTGCTGTGTCTTGATGAGGGAGCCTGGTTGTGGTGCAGGGGCTGCTCTGGATGCTTAGGTGCTGGGTTTGATTCCTCCCAGGCTTTTGTGTGACTCCAGCTGAGCTGGTGTGTGAAAGGCACAGGGAGCGGCTGCAATGGGTGCTCCTGTGTGTGTGTCCCTGTGATAAAGCCTTCCAAGGCGAGATAGGTGTATTTTGGGGCTGCCTTGGTGTGCTGTGAACCTGCAGATCAACGGGCTGTGACACGTTTCATAGCAGAACATAAAGGCTCTGAAGATTAAGTCCTATCATAGGAAACAAGGCTTAAAAGGATGTGGAGCAAGGCTTTGCTCAGATGTAGGGCTGGAGGGAGCTGTCATGATTAAGAGCCTGTGCATCAGCACTAAATGGGATTTGCCAATGGCTGGGTGAAGGTCTGCCTCTGCCCTACTATGCTGTGTGTTCTTTCCCCAGGTACTGTCACTAGCCCATCCACTGCCCTGACTCTTGCCCTTGGAGGAAGCCAGTCATGGGGGAAACAGGCAAAGAAGAGTATAAAATACAGTCGTTTGATGCCGAGACGCAGAAGCTGCTGAAAACAGCCCTCAAAGGTCAGCAGGCTTTGTACTTGTTTCTCTGCTGCAGCTTGGCTGGCACATGAGGCTGGACCCCTTTAAGGAACACCCAGTGTTCAGCGTAGAGCTGTTCCACAAACACTGCTAATCCCTGACTGGGTCCTGTTGGTGAATCTTCTCCAGGAAGGTCTTTGTCCCCCACCTTCTTTCCTCCTCTCCCCTTCCCAGTGTTTAATGATGCTGCAGTTCAAACTCAGCTCCTCGTTCTCATCACTGGGGTTCTCTCCGATTTTGGGGTACCCCCTCTCCTGTCCTAATCCAGCATGTCTGCCCAGACCTGGCCTCTCACTCCTTTCCAGTGCCCTATTCCTGCTCTTTGCCCCTCTACACTGTGGGACCATCTCTTCCTCTTGGACACCAGGGTCTCCTGCACATCTGGCTCCCACTAACCCAACTTCAAAGCAGTGCTGGGATTTCACATTCAGATCAGCTTGCTTCCTGTATTGTCTGCTTTTTCCATCACTTTCCCATCATGATGGCTGTGCCTGCAGCCTGGAAGGACCATGCACCACTAGAGCTGGTGTCTCCAAAGCAGCTGGTGTGTGAGAAGGGGCTAAGACTCTTGATATGCCACAAAGATGCTGAGGTTTTGCAGCCATATAACATGGTTGTACCAGGCCCCACGCTGACCTTGACTGCGTTCTAGATACTCCAAAGCAAGCAGGACACGAAGGGTGCTGGCTCCTGACAGAGTTTCTCCTCTCTGCAGACCCCAGCAACGTGGACCTGGAGAAAGTGGCCAATATTATAGTGGACCAGTCCCTCAAAGACTGTGTGTTCAGCAAGGAGGCAGGGCGCATCTGCTACACCATCATCCAGGTGAGAGCTCCTCATGTTTGGTCCTTGGGTTGGGCCAGGAAAGGTTTTGCCCCAGCCCTGTGCCATGACCCCTCAGCAATTCTGCTGCTTGCCCCTTGCTGTGGCAGCATCCAGATGAGCAGCAGTGAGCAAAAGCTGCAGCTTTCCTGCCTCTGTGGGCAGTCACAGGAGGGTATCTGCATGGTCCTGCATCCCCCAAGTAGCAGCATCCCCCTGCCCCTCTCACACCCCCAGTTCATGCCTCCATCCTGCTTTGTGGGCTCGTAGGCAGAGAGCAAACAAGTTGGGCAGAGCATCTTCCGGAGGAGCCTGCTGAACCGGCTGCAGCAGGAGTACAAGGACCGGGAGGAGCTGCGCACCCGCTCGCTCCAGGCCTGGATCTGCTACGTCACCTTCATCTGCAACATCTTCGACTACCTGAGGGTGAGGAGCAGGAGCTGCTGCTGCTGCCTTAGGGATGCCAGAGGGGCCTAGGTGTCCAGAGGTGCCAGGGCTGGGGTGGTGGATGGGTGTTGAATGGAGCCCCAGGGCCGTGGCTCAGCAGTGGGAGCCAGAGCTGGTTCTCAGCACAAGAATGCTGCTGGAGCTTGTGATACCTACAGGCAAGCAAACAGGCTTGGAGAGGCAGAGCCTTCTCCAGTAATAGTCACAAAGTCTGAGCTTCCCCATTTTGTACCTGGTGTTTGAAAGCCCTTGTTTTGCCTGCTCCCAGATGTCCCAGATTGAACTGGTTTAGTCCTGGGGGGACCTGTGGGTGCTGATACAATTTCTAGCCCATGTACAGACAGAGCTTGTCTGTAAGCCTTTGCTGCAGTGTGTGTGCTTGGAGGAGATGTAAATATGATGCAAGCAGAGCTGCAGGCAGGCAAACGCTGTTGCAGCAAGTGCATTTCCCATGATTACCTGCTTACATTTAAAAATAGATGTTTTTCACATCATTTGTTCAGTTTCTCTGGCTCCTGGAGACTCAAGTGTCTGGTCTCCTACATGAATCCCACCAGTACTGAGTTTAGTAGCACAACTAAATGCTGCTCCCTTCTCCTTTGAAGAGCAGCAGGGGGACAGCTATATAGAATAGCTGCAGACTCCTCCCTTTCTGCCCCCAAGCTGACAATGGCTCCTGCCTCCTTGCAGGTGAACAACATGCCCATGATGGCTCTGGTGAACCCTGTTTATGACTGTCTGTTCCGGCTGGCACAGCCCGACAGCCTGAGCAAGGAGGAAGAGGTGAGTGCAGGGAAGAGGGATGCTGATGTGCCTGGGTCCTGCTGAGAACCAGCAAAAGGCACAGCCTGGGGGGATGCAGGAGGAAGAGCTGCCTCCTGGGGTGTGCTGGAAGAAGGGGTTTGCAGCCCAGGAGGAAGCAGGATGGAGGTGCTGGTTGTGACTCCCTTGCCCAGGCTGTGTGTCCTCTGTTGGGACAGCTTTCCTCCCCATTGCCAATATGTCATCACTGTAGATCCAGCAGCAAAGCTGGAAGCAGGGATTGTCTGGTGCTACACAGGTTCAATCCCATCATGTGAGAAGAACACAGATGATTCCCCCATTCTCACAGAACCAGCTGCTTTTCCAGCATTCCCAATTGCTGGACATCTGGAAAAGCAGCTGCCACACTGACGTGCCGAGGCATTGCGGCACTGGGAGGTGGTGGCAGGTAGCTGCAGTTGCTGACAGCAACTTTGGGGAAGCAGAACCATCACCTGTTGGAAATCCAGAACAGAGGGAACGAGATGAGTTGGTCCCTAAGTGACTGAGAGGGACCTCTATAGAGATGTGCCAAAGCTCTCCTTCCCTTCCTCTCTTCTTTCTGAAGGTGGACTGCTTGGTCCTACAGCTGCACCGCATCGGCGAGCAGCTGGAGAAGATGAACTCCCAGCGGATGGATGAGCTCTTCTCCCTCCTCCGGGATGGCTTCCTCCTGCAGGAGGGGCTCAGCTCCCTGTCCCAGCTCCTGCTGCTGGAGATCATCGAGTTCCGAGCTGCTGACTGGAAGATGACGGACGCTGCCCAGAAGTACTATTACAGTGAAGTGACGGATTAAGCTCTGCAGCAGAGGGGAGATGTCCCCAGCACCTTCACCAGCAAGTTTCGTACCAAGTTTGAGTTTCCTTTCACATTAATGTTCTTCTAGCACTTTCTATAAATAGGGTTTGTATTGGGTAGAGCCTCTGGGCGCTCTGTCAGGCTGCAACTGGTGCTAACCTGACTGGAGGTTGGGAGAGGTGGGAAGGGCACATTTAACCCAGGGGTTCTCCCATTGATTCTGGCTAACACTGGGCTGCTGCCAGCAAAGGGCAAGCTTTGAGTTTCTAGCTCAAACCAGCATTTTCTGAATGTTACAAGCACAATTTAAGCTGAGAACATTTTGGTTCATCCAAGGGCTGTGGGAGGCAGAGGGGGAATCCATCCCAGCTCAGGCTGTACCCGGTTCTCCAGGACAAGTCACACAAACCACCGTGGCCTCACAGCTCAACCAAGTGCTATTTTTCCCCAGGTTCCTTCCAGCACCTGCATGCACACAGCCACGAGTTCCTGCCACAGGGCTCTAGTAGCTGGTTCTAGAGAACACAACTACTCACATGTAGTTCTTTACTACATGTGCAGGTCCCTGAGCACATGTGGCCAGGAACAGGTTTTGTAAGTTTTATACAACTGTCCTGTTTTATCCGACTTTAGGGAATTTCAACTCTGGAATGTTTCTTACAATAGAAGAAACAAAATAGTCTATTGAAGGATTGTTTTCTAATAAAAGTTTTCCACTAACATGCCCTGCTTTCTCTCTGCACAGCTGCTGAGCTTCACTTAAAGGTTACTCCTGACTTAAGGCTTCAATACTCATTTTGTCCTCAGGTGTAGGGTGTCAGCATGGCTTTGTACAACCAGGGTAACTGGAAAGAGCACTGTGAGAGTCAAGCAACAAAGGTTTGGACTCGAGAAACCTTCCCCATACAACTGGTTTTATTTTGCTGTTATTTGCATCAAACCTGTGCAGACAATGCTGCTGATGACCAGAACCAACTCAAAAAGCGCCTTCTATTGCCTTTTGTACCACTCAAAGTGTTGTGGTGTGACAAAAATCCAGCTCTGTTCTTAGCTGTGCAGCCAAAACCATTGCTGATTACAGGAGCAGAGACTTACAGGTCCCCAGTAAAGGTAAGTGGAAGGTTACTTTGTGCAGCATTGCTTTGAGAAAACATGTAAGGCTTGTCTTTACAGGGAAGTGATGATGAACTAACCAGAGCAGGGGCTGGTAACTCCACACTCCTCCTTTCCTCATCCAAACAAGCACAGAGGAACCTTGTTGGGATCAGATGAGCTTTCCCTGGCTTAGTTCAGAAGCTGTCTGGAAGGAATCTTCCCCCTTTCCCTCTTCTTTCTGCCCAGCTTCCCCCAGGCAGGCAGTGCTGGGGCTAGTGGCACCGTGTCCCATGCAGAGTCCCTACCACCAGCGGTAGTGGGCATACGCCCGGTTGGCCTCTGCCATCTTATGCAGCACGTGTTTCTTCTTGATGATGGGCCCCTCATTGTTGTAGGCCTGGAGCAGCTCCTGGGAGAGCTTCTCAGGCATCAGCGTCCGGCGGTGCTTGTTCTCCCTGCACTCAGTGATCAACCACTTCATGGCCAGGAAGCGCTTCCGATTGTCCTTCAGAGGGACTGGCACCTGGGGAAGGTTGAGCCCGTACCAGTTAGCACACTGCGAGGGTGCAGGAACCTGCTCTGCTCCAGCAGTTGCACAGGTCCAGCCCATGCTGCTGTCTGCAGTAAAACCAGCACCCAGCAGCTCATGTGTCCTAATTCACCTCCTGCCCACAGAAACTGGCCACTGCTACCAAATGGATGCTCTGATCAGCCTTGGTACTGCCTTGCAATGGGCTTTGTAAGGACTTCTGGGCTGTTTGGGAGCTGGACCCAGGCTGGTTTGTGCTGCAGAGATGGGAGATGGTCCCCACTCCCCTGCACTGAATGACAGAGAAATGCCTCCACATCTTACTTTCCCATCAGGTCTCCATGTTGCACAGCTTGTACTTGGGAGACAGCTTCTGCTCATTTTAACCCTCCACTATCTAGCTGATGTATCAAGTTGATGTTTTCTGCTACACTGACCTGCCCAGGGCTTTGGGACCTCTACCCAAGCAATGTGATACTGCAGAGAGGATGAGACTGATAGTCCTGAATGGCCAATTTGTTTGCTGCCTGTCACTGATCTCTGTCTTCTTGGATGTCATTTCCTGCATACTCCTTCTCTCATCAGAGCAGAAACCACTGCTGACAGGGAACTGCCATGCTCACAGGTTGGGGTCCTGGTCTTGGACAAAGCTCTAAATGCTGTTTTAATTCAGATTGCAAAGCATCTCTCTTTCTAAGGGGAGGAAATCTTGAGCTGAAGGGGTGGAAGCCAGTTCATCTGCTTCCCTAACTCTCTCCTATCCAGACATGCTCCCAGGCCCCCCTCTCACCTGGTAGGTTTTGCCTCCTCTCGTGATGCTGGTGAGCCCAATGATGGGCTGGCAGTTTTTCAGAGCCTGGTGGAAAATGACATAAGGGTTGCATTCAATTGTCTCCTTCTCATCTTCTGGAGCTTTGTGGTACTTTTCCAGCTGCTTTCTCTTAATGGCCTCTAGAGTCTTGGGATAAAGACAAGACACATACAGAGCACATGGATTATCCCACTCCATGAAGGTTCATTGCTTTTACAAGCACTCCCTTTTCACTTGAGCATCTGGGGAACATTTGGGCACCGTGTGTCCCTGTTTCAAGGGCTTTCAAGGATGGAACGGACCAGATGGGACCATCAGCTAATATCAGTTACTGTAAGTCAGAGGAGGGGTAAAATCTCACACATTTGTGAGATTTCATTGGCAAATTATACAGAAAATAAGGCACAAAAGAGCTGGAAGGAAGATTATTTGAGAAAATTAGGCTTTTAAAGGTATTCTCTGAGTTTATGCAGCACATAAGGTCCAAGGGCTACTGAAGAGTGGAAAGAGAACGCTCTCCATTAGGCTCTCGCCACCTGGGCTGTGAGCTGAATGAGGCTGAGGCTTGTACAAAATGCCTTATCAGGTAAATAACAGTGAGAGTAAAGTGTGTGCAGGGAGCACAGGAATAACCTGAGTTCTGATAATTCCTTATTCCAGTGCGCTTGACATCCCAGCCTTCCATTTTGTATTGGTTTAACCTAATAGAAGAAATGTGTGTTCTCACCTGAGACATGAGGCTTCTGGCCAGCACTTTATTTCCACCCTTCATCATCATATTGATGAATTTACTGCAAACACAAAGCCAAAGGTGAACTGACTTTCACGACTCACAGAAACAAGCCACCCCCTTTGTGTTGTTCCTGTCATTAAGTCTGGGTGCTGCTGGATCTGCTGTGATTATCTCTAATCACTGTCAGGCACTGGCTTTGTGGGGAAAAGATTAACCTGGAATAAAGGGATTGTGCTGTGACAGAAGGCAAGGGCAGCAGAGCAAGTAAAGGCACAGCTCCCAGGTATTCTGGCTCCACAGGAGACGGTGCCTTCTCTGACCTGATCATGGGGTCGCTGAACACAGAGCTGGAGAGAGTGGAGGGTGCAGCTTTTACAGGCTGAACACCCTTAAGCTCCAGTGTTTCCTTCTCCTCCTCAGTCAGCTCCTCTGGAGGTTTCCGGTACAATTCCTTGTTCACTTCTGGCTCTATGTAACTGGGGTTGTAGCGGCTCCATCTCACCTGCGTCAGCCTGCGAGGAGCAAGAGGAGAAGGAGGGCTGTAAACTGACACACACAATATGTCACGACGGGGATGCGGGCACGTGTGAACACGTCTCAGATGGACACATTGGGCTTGTGAGCCATCTCCACCTTCCTCTCCATCGCTGCGTTTCTACTGCAAGGCACATTCCAGGCCAGGCTGGATGTGGTTCTGGACAACCTGGGCTAGTCAAGACTTGCCTGCCCATGGCAGGGGGCTGGAACTGGATGATCTCGAGGTCTTTTCCAACCCAAACCATTCCGTGATTCCATACATCAGTAGTTTTGCTGCAAACCACGCGAAAGGGGCGGGTGGGATCTCAAGCCCCAGGCACAGCACTGGGCTCCTGCCTGACCCTGACGCTCCCGGAGGGCCCAGACTGCGCGTGTCTCGAGCAAACACCGTTCTGCTCCCGTGAGTGGGGCGATACCTTAAACAGCAATTCTATCCATTACCCGCCGCGGGAAGCGCATTTGGATGCATTCCGGAGCGGAGCAACCGCGATACCGAAACCCCCGCACCTCCCCCGCCACAGCGGCTGCCCCGAGCCCCGCAGGCAGCGCACACCACCGCAACCCGTGTGCGGCCGGACCCGGGGCCCAACCCCATCGCACAGCGCCGTGCGTGTGTGCCCGGTGCAGCGCGCCCCGGCCCCGCTTACCGCGGCAGCCATGCCCGCAGCCGCCCACCCAGCCCCGCCACCATGGGCGCCGCCATCTTCCCTGGAGGGCGGGGCCAAGAGCGGGCAGAGGGGGCGGTCCTTATGCTGGCCACGCCCCCTCGCGTGGTCTCGCGCGGCCGGGGCGGGGCCTGGGGCCGGGCCGGCAACATGGCGGAGGCGGAAGGGGAGAGCCTGGAGTCGTGGCTCAGTGAGTACCCGCGGAGCCCCCGCCTCAGCGCCGCTCCCTCGGCCCCGGGGTCCCCGCTCCCCTAAGGCCTGGCTGCCCCTCAGCACCGGCTCCTCCACCCGGGCCCTTCCCATCGCCGCGCCGCCGCTCCCCCCTCAGCCCCGCGCCCCCCTCAGCCTCTGGCCCTTTCCCATCGCCTCAGCGAGCCGGAGCCCCCGCGCAGGCCGTGGCCGTGCAGGGGAGGCCGAGGGTGGGTCAGAGCACCCCGGGGCCGGTCCTCCGGAGCAGAGACCTCCGCCAGCGCGGGGGGAAGCTGCTGAGGCCTCGTCTCCTCCCGGGGTCGCGGCCCCCGATCGCCCGCTCTGGTGTCCTGCGCCCTCGGTGCCGGAGAGACGCGGGGTTAGGGTGGTTGTAGGCGTGTAGCTGTGGTTTGGGTCCGTGAATCGATGTGCTGCTTGGGGGGTGTGAGCAATGGGCAGGTTTGGAGCTCACCTTGCTCTGCTGAGGGGTGTTTTGACCGTGTGTTCTCCCCTCACCTGGGTTTTGGTGAGGGAAGTGCGCAGCATTAGTGCTGTTGTGAGGTTGAGAGCGGCAGGGGTTTACCTTGTAAACTGTGTTCCTGTGTTACACAACCATGATTGTCAAGCCCATGGATTTTGCTCGGTGCCTAGCTGCAGTCTCAGGGCAGGAGTTCTGGGTGCCTGTTCCATATACATTGGCATATTTAAAGCCCTTTGTCAAGATAAGGTATATTTTATCACATTAGGCACAGGTTAAACCCTAAAACAGAGCCTGTTCATCCCCAGCCCTTGCTGAGTATCTCATTGAGTGTCTGGGAGTCGGGCGGCTGTGGGGCTGTTGGCTGTACAGACCCTGGCGCTGCAGGATCCCAACGCGGTGCAGGCAGAGCCGGAGGTGATTCTTGAATGAATCAGTCATAACAGTGATTGTTTCCCCTATATTCCATGCGCAGGGGCAGCTGCCCCTGGGAGGCTGTTCTGGGCATCACCAGCTGCTTGTATGGAATGTCTTCCTATTGTAAGAGCTGTTTGGTTACAGCAGTGCGTGGAGTTCTGAAGTAGCTGGGCAGTAGGCAGACAGCAGATGGTCATTTAATATCATAGAGTATAAAGCCTCTTACCCTTCTGGAGTTATCTTCCCATAAACAAGGTTAATTCTTGTTCTTTCTTGGTATTTTGATATAAAACTCCAGCACATACCCAGTATCGTCCTCTGTTCCAGGAGTTACTGGCGAAATGACGTTTTCAGCTCTTATTTCTCATTTTAGACCAATGCCTTCTGGCCCCTCACCAGTTTTGCTCCTCCTCTGAACTCCCACAGTTTGTCAATATCTCTTATTGTAGCCAGTGAGACACATGAAGAAACACCCACATCCCATCCTTTTAATCTTCCTCTGAGGAGCACTGACTCACTGAGTTCAGTTTGTGTGTGAAAATATCCCTAGTAGGAACGCTATTTTAGGTTGTGTAGCCTGGAAAGCTTCCTGCCTGTTTGTTTTGTAGGCTTGTTTTTCAATTGTGGATGTTGAGAGCTTCTTCCTCCTTGGCCAAGCAATAGGATGTTCTGCACAGGAGCACACATGCTGAAGGGTAGCGTTACAAAAGCCTTACTCACTGTAAGTAGTGCAATGAGCCTGCCTGCAGAGGTGTACACGTTTTTCAAGGCTTGAGTGTTGCACTCTCATTTCAGAGGATGCTTTTATGCCAGGTCACTGCCACAGTGATTTGTGCTGGTGTGATTCTGTTGCTCCTCCCATCATAGAGGAGCATAGAGCATTTAGTGTATGTGAATTACTGGAGTCATGCAGCCCAGTGCAGAGGCTGTGCAGCTTCCACCAGGCCTCCTGAGGGCTTTATTCTTGTAACCATCACAAAGCTGGGCTGTGTCCGCTGCTAACCTTGAGGGCGAGCAACTGCTGTGACCTTCCTAAAGGGAAGGGCTGGAATTGCTCTGGAATTCCAACTTCCCAGGCACAGGAAGGTGGAAAATTTCCTCCTGCCAATGGTTTTTCCTCTGTACCTTCCACACTGCCCTGGCTGTCATCAGGTGGAGTCATAGACCCATGAAGTAACATCATCCTCGTGTCCTAATGCTGCAGCAAGATCTGCACTTCAGCCAGTGATGATCTAGCATCTTCATGTTTCCTGCCTCATTTCAGGCAGCTGGGATGAAAGAAGGTGATTCTTGCTGTTCTCTCTCTGCCAGCAGGCTCTTCTGCTGCACTGAGCTGAAATAGAGGAGGTTAGGAAATAATGGCAGTTGTACAAACACAGCTGGATCCTTTGACTTTAGCACTGCCTTTACTGCATCCAGAAGGAAGCTGTCTGTGTCTCACTCATGTCAGGCTTAGGCAGTGCCTCTCTATATGATAGATGCAGATGGGTAAAGCATTATGACTGTTTTCAGTTCTTTTCCCCTTGTATTGTCATGGGTCAGCATTTTCCTCCTGGAGATACAAACAAAATCGGGCTGTTAAACTTGGCATGCTTGAGCTGGGGATTCCCAATTCATGTACTGGGCCTGAGCTGGGGGCAGCCCTTTTTTAGGATGGTTTTTGTCTCATTTCAGAAGTAAACCTGGGAAAATATGAACGTTCATTTCCAGTCAGTTAATGGTCTGTGGTTCTCTGCCTTCCAACAGTTGATGCTCTGTACAGAAAAGAAGCACCTTTGTTTCATATCTAATGCTGCATCTGAATGTTGCCTTGTTGTGTTCCAGGGTCTGTCAGAGCAGCTGAGGCCTGAATGGCTCTGCTGCTTAGGTCAGGTGGGAAGCAACTTTATGTGTCCAAGGATTTAATATTCCAGAGTGCCAAACTCTCCTTCCTGGGATGAATGCTTTCATGTAAGTGTTGAAGCATATTTATAAGGCACTGCAGAGGAGCTGCCTGCCCACATCTTAAGTGTTCTGCATAAAAATAGAGGACTTTTAAGTTATGCCTTGATAGACATGGTGCAGCTTCATGTAGGGATGTCCTACAAAGGGAAATTTAGCTCACTTGGGATCCTGTGTTCATGTGGCTGCACTCAGATGGTAATAAGGATCCGTACACACCATTGTGCTGTGTCATGCAAACACATCAATCTCCAGAGCCAGAGCAGGACTCCTGATCAAGCTTATTAACTTTTATGGTCTAGGGTTTCACACTGAGATTTTGTGAGTATTAGAAATAGGGAGTTGCTTCATGTGGAACATAACTTCCCTTCAGTAACCTCCTTCTGAGACTTTACTATCTCTGTGTGAGAGCTTCTGGTGCAAGAACTTGGATGCGTGTGAACTAATCCAGCGTCATTCCAGTCTTTGGAGATGTTTGGAACATGGAGCCATTGGTGACATTCTCCTTTTTACACCACAGCTTTTTCCTGCTTTCAGGATGTGCAACCAACAAAGAGTTCATGTACTTGAGTGTCCTTATTTGTTTGCGCTCTTCCTGTAGTTATTAAATCCATTCCATTAACTCCAGCTAAGAACTGTGCTTTTTCATCTTCAGAGCAGCAGAGGTGCTTTGGAGCACTGAGCTGTATGTGATGCCATTTGACTTGCATGAAAAGACTTCACATTGTTCTAAGCCCGTTCCTGATGCTTACAGGGTGCTGAGCAGTTGTGTGTGGTAACCAGGTTGAAGTGTCCCATATGTTTTGAACGGTTGCTTCACTCTGCAGCAGCCATGTTTTGAACTGAGCCTCTCTTGAATCTCTTGAGTTCAAAAACTAGCTTTGTAGCTTCACTTGTACAACAGGATGGGATCCTCCAGCTTGTCCTCTCTGCCTGCTGCCTTCTGCATCTCCAGGGTCCCATGTAAGTCAGCAGCAGGCATAGGGATTCACCTTTGTGGAGTGTTTTACAGATGAAAACCATGGAATAAGTTACAGAATGGCTTTACAACGATTCTTCTTTGAGGAGGAAGAAAATACAAGCAAACCTTGTAGGATTGTCAGTAGGAGGACTGAGGTGCACTGTGAAAGTGGGGTTATTCTGTTTGGCAGCTGGTTTTATCTACTTGTGGAAAGGTAAAAGGATGTGTTTTAATGCTGATAAACAATGACACTTTGTAATGTATCATGGGTGGAGTTTGTTGTGCTTCCCTCTGTGATGAAAGTACAGGGATGTGTTCCCTGCCCTTCATCCTCTGCTCTATACTGTCTAGCTAAGCAATAGTTTCTTTTCTGCATCTGTTCTCATTGTATTACAATTTTTATGAAGGCAGTGCCAGCCCTGAGATGTGTAGCATTGTTTCTTCCCTGACAGGAAAGAAAAACCATCATGTCTGCTCATCTTAACTGGAAAATTAGGTTAAAGCAGGAATTTTGTCTCCTGTAAATCCAGTGCTCTATCAGGGTTAAGTAGAATACATGGGTAAGATGCATTCCTAACAAAAAAAAGCTGCTGATAGCATCACTATTCTGCAATCAGCACAATAAGTGAGGTCCTGGTACCCAGGGGAGGATCCTTCAGGAGCCTGAAATAGCCCAGTCAGTAAAGCATCGATCTCTCAGTTTGAGCATGCAGGGTTTGAATTGCTGATCAGGCCCACGCTGGGGTGTTCATTACTTGCATGAACAACTCAATATATAATAATGAATTTCACTTCGTAATTCCCAGAAAGAATGCTAAGGCATCTAAAAAATCAACTGGCACTCTTAAAACAATACGTAAGGCTAAATGTCTGTATTAAATATCTGATGTTCCAGCTTTTCTGCTAAACTTCCAGGGAATACACTAATAATTTCCTATATAGAGAGTGTGAGGGTTTAGCTTTTAAGAAGTTTAATGTTAGAGCCAAACAGAGCATTCAGGCAGAGGGAAGCTCTGTGAGCTCACGTGTTTTATCTTGTGCTTTCATTTAGAGTATGGAAATAACATGTTTATAAGTACTTGAGATTTGGCACCTGGCTTTTTGGGAAGCAGTGATTCCTGCTGGATATTTGGATGTTTCAGCTCGAACACACCCTTTTCTCTGAACACACAGACCCTGTGTGAACTTCTTCCTCCTTTATAGTTGGCAAAAGATGTCAAATGTTTTTGTCTAGGAAGTGCATGACCTTTTCTACCGTTTCTTTTGCTTGCTTGGTAATATGTTCTCTTTCCCTTGCCAAAGATAAAGCCACTAACCCATCTAACAGGCAAGAAGACTGGGAATACATCATCGGATTCTGTGACCAGATCAACAAAGAACTTGAAGGGTGAGTGTCCCAAAGTGCTCTTGGCTTCATAAATTAATATTCACAGCTTTAAATATATCACTTGATTATCAGACTTTCATGTTGTCTTTTATATGTGCTGATATCACAAGGAAGATGTGGCTGTAAAAGAAACAAGATGCTGTGAAGTGTGGTTTCTCTTCTGGGATGCATTCCTTATACACAGGCTGAGCACTAAGAGATGGGAATTCTGATCTGACCCTAATTCTGCGGCTGCAGACTTCTCGTCTGGCCAAAGTTCCTCTGGTTGCCAGGCTGTGATATGGGATCGTAACTCTTATTAGTGCCTGATGGGCCTCACACCCTTAAAAACATTACTAGGCTTAACTGAGGAAACCTTTTGGATCCCAGCATTCCTGGGAGTTAAGGGAGAAGAGTTTTCTTTTGGAAAAATAAAACTAATGCACAAGAAATGAAGGGATTTCCTGGGCTGGGAACTGGACTGGGAGTTGTTTGGCCTCTCCCAAGGAGGAATCTGGAATTGCTGGCTCTGACTACGAGCCCTTGCTTCCTTTCTTATGTGCAAACACCCAGCCTTACAAAGATGCCTCTTGTTAGCCATTGTACACTGGGGGAAGGACAAAAAGTACTAATTCCCTTTAGTTATGTGAAAGACGGCTCATTTAAACAGCAGAATTTGTGAAAGTCTGAAACATCCTTCACTGTGTTTACCTGCTCTGTTTGTAATGAGGATCTGCTTTGTTTCAGGCCACAGATAGCTGTGAGGCTCCTGGCTCATAAAATCCAGTCGCCACAGGAATGGGAGGCAGTCCAAGCCTTGACAGTAGGTAGTCCTTACCCCTCCTCTTCAACCCACTTATATATCAGTCCGTGTCATCTGTGCAGGGTATAAGGGGTGCATAGTGTGTCAGTGGGGTCAGTTCTGAAAGCCCTGATTCCCTTTTGCTGGGAGCGAGAGCATAGAGATCTCACTGAAGTGTCCATGTTCCTCATTGCAATGGAGCAGTCAGAAACAGCTCTGGTCTAGTTTTAACTGCTTCTGTTTGTTATCTTTGGGCAAGATTTGTGTTCATTGTTAGGAGATCTAATGGTGAGATAACATAAACATGTATATACATGGCTAAGGGTGGGAGACCTGCCTGCCTTGATGTGTCACCTCTAAAGATCTGAGGTTCGTGTACTGCAGAGCAGGAATACATGGGTCTTTCAGTTCCTCTATAAGCACAACACAGCTACACAGTTACGGTAGGGTTTTGTGTTCATTTCAGCCCTTGTTTTGTTCTTTGAATGCAGGTGCTAGAAGCTTGTATGAAGAACTGTGGGAGACGATTTCACAATGAAGTAGGGAAGTTTCGCTTCTTAAACGAGTTGATAAAAGTTGTGTCCCCAAAGGTTAGTCCCTGAGCTATATGGCTGCATTTACTTCTTGTTTAGCCTTTTGCAGACAGCATCCAGAATGTTTGCATTGCTCTGGCTGGCTCATTGTATTTATTAGCCTATACTCAAGGGCATTTAGCTAAGGTTCTTCGGTTGGTTTATGTTCTGCTTACTGTTCTCAGTAAGTTGTACTTATTTACCATCAGTCTCTGTTTTTGAAAACCAAACCGAACTCCAGCATCAGTGGAAAAGAGGCGTGATGCAGAGGTTAAAACAGGACACTTGGCAACACACCAGAGAGTTCTAGTCCTCACTCTGCTGCTGACTTGCTGTGTGAAGAGGGCCTGGCTGAGTCCCTCAACATTCATGTGGTGATAAATAGACAGAGGCACTCCATGGCAAGATTGATGCAGCCAAGTATTCCCAGATTCTCTGGGGACAAGGAAAGGGGTTGGATACCTGTATTGCTGTAATTTTTAAATAGCGAAATCCTGAAAGCCACAGAACAGCTGCTTTTTCCTTTGCTAAAGACAATCACAAAGCTTCTCTTCACTGTTACTTCAAATATGTTAGAGGAGCAATTTTTCCTCTTAATAAGATGTATCTTAGGTAATCTTGGCACTTGGGTTACACGCCTTTTAATGTACATCATTCAACTTCCATTCGGTGGGTTTGGGCTGTATTTGTGAAAAAATAAACGAAGAACATGGAGAATTTACATCTTTTTTACACATTTAGTACCTGGGAGACCGAGTCTCAGAGAAGGTGAAAACCAAAGTCATTGAGTTGCTGTACAGCTGGACAGTGGCACTGCCAGAGGAATCCAAAATCAAGGATGCCTACTACATGCTGAAGCGACAAGGTAGGAAGTTGGCTGCTAGTTCATGCATCCCCTCCAGCCTGGGCTTTAAGGAGGAGTGTCACATATGACATGGTCTAGGGTGAGGTGTCCCTGCCCATGGCAGGGGGGTTGCAACTGGATGATCTTAATGTCCTTTCCAACCCAAACCATTCTGTGATTCTATGTAATTCTTTTAACTAGGTCATTTTACAATTGTACCTTTAGTTCAGCTCATAACACATTTCCTCTGTAAGCACAGTGGAAAAAGCTCAGCTGAGAAGATGCGGCTTCAACACAGGGAAAATTGGTTCCAGCAAAGCTCTTGAGGCTGAGCATGAATCTAAGGATGTGACAATGGAGCAAACAGGGACTTAGCAGTCATGCTTAGGAGTCTGCTCATCACCCCATTTTGCATTGCTGCTCTCCTGCTCAGCTCATACAAGCAGGTGTCATGCCCTTGAGTCTGTACAAAGCTGGATTGTCTGGGACTGAACTTAGCGCTTCAATAGCTAAAGAAAAAGGAGGAAAGACAAATAGTGGAGAGCTATTGATTATACTGAGCTATTAGAGGAGTAATGTGGGCATGGCAACATGTTTGTGGGGGTTTGGCCTTTCTTAAAACTGTGTTTTTCCAGCTAGCATGCTCAGTGACATTGATCCTATATTGCTCGTTGAGATCAGTGAACAGATTGACTGCGTATGGCTTTGATAGCAGCCTGTGAGTAACCGGGTGCACTGCCTGGGGTGACTGCATGTGCAAACCCACGTGGGTTCCCTTTCTCCTTTCAGGGATCGTTATGTTTGATCCTGTGATTCCTGCAGACCGAACCCTGATTCCTTCTCCACCGCCTCGTCCCAAAAACCCTGTGTTTGATGATGAGGAGAAATCCAAGGTATAGTGAAGACTTAGCTCATAATCACTAATGAAAAGTGATTAGTCAATGCACATTTAGAATAAGGGAGCTATTATTTTTGGGATAGTAGTGTGAAATTGCACAGAACGCATTGCTTTGTCCACCTACCTAACCTGAAGTTTCAGTGAAAGCCTTGTCTGTGTCACCATTATGAGGTTATTCCTGGTTAAAGCACCATCCTGCTGTAGTACTAAAGGCAGAGAACATTTCACACTTAAGACCAAAAATGATATATGGGAGGAATAACAATCTTGTGTCTGAAGTGTCTGAGATTTCCCAGCGAATGCCCTGTGTAGAAGCAAGAATGCAGCAACTCACATCAAATAATAAAGCATAAATGACTCCTGAAGTCACTGTAACTACGGCAGTGTAAGCTGTGTGATAGTGGGCTCTATCTCTTTTCCTCTGAATTGTTCTCTTAGATTCCTTTCTCTGCTTCCCTTTGTCAAAGGGTCTGTATTTGTCTCCTGAATATCCTCTTCTGATCTTACAGCTTCTAGCCAAGCTGCTGAAAAGCAAAAACCCAGATGATTTACAAGAGGCCAACAAACTTATCAAATCCATGGTAAAAGAGGTAAGAAATTCCTGTAGGATTGGTCCCAGTTAGCAGTCTGCTTTCCAGGTTTCCAGCAATTTGACTTCAAACTGGTGGAGAGCTTTAGGATCATGTGAATGGTAGAACCTGCCTTTCTCAGGCTCCGGGAGCATTGTGTTAATACATCCCATAGTTGTGAGGACTGGAAGAGACTGAGCACCAGTGACACCTAGCCTTTTAGTCTTCTTAAAACCTCTGACAGTGCTAACTTGCATCTAGTCCCTGTGTATCAGAATAAAGGGCTCTCTGTGATATGCATGTGTTGTGATTTTGACTCTAGCTCGCAACTGGGAGTTGGTGTCTTTGGTGGAGGACAGGGCAAGAAGGGGTAAGAATTGAATACCCCTTGTTGCAATTACGCTCTCATCGCTCAAGATGGTATTTCATGGCAGGGTTTGGTGGAGCATTGCAGTACCAACCCTGGATACTGAGGACTGAGTCATTTGGAGTGTGTCTTCTCGCAAGCAGACTTCATGGAAATACCTTCCTGTTTGTAGAGCTCTGATGCATCCGCCCCAGGCAGTCATTAGAAACTGGAGGCCAGGAAATGACTCACTGGGATTCTGGCAGAAAAAGAGGATAGCTTCTAGACTGAAGAGGATGTGTAGGTTATTGAAGTGTTTCCATTCAAGCTCCTCTTGGCCCCTGGGCCGGCTCCCCTGCATTTGTAGTTGGAATCTCAAATCCATAGGTGGACATTTTTGACCTGAGAGTTCTTGTTGCTCCTAGTAAATGTTTTGCTTTAAACTCATCTTTTCCATAAAATGACATCAAGTGACCAAAAAAAATCAATCTTCTGGAAAGGTCAGAAAGGAGCTTTTCTATTTTTAGTGGTGTAATTATACATCAAAGTCTATTTAGTGAGACTGTTTGGAAAAGGTAATCAAATAAGCAAAGCTTCATGTGAATGGAGAGGTGGTTGGTTTGTTTGTTTCTAGTTTAAATAGACATTATTTGACACAGGTTATACCTGCTGTTGTAATACCATGGACCTCTACAGGGAAACTCACTTTATGTCTGTGTTTTACTGCCTGAAGGATGAGGCTCGGATTCAGAAGGTGACAAAGCGCATGCACACGCTGGAGGAAGTGAATAACAACGTGAAGCTGCTAAATGAGATGCTGGTTCATTACAGCAAAGAGGAGTCATCAGAGGCCGATAGGGAGCTCATGAAGGTGGGTCTAAGCTGCTCCTGGAGTCAGACTTTTCTTCTGTCAGACTTGAGTTTTGCAAAGAATTACAAAGAGTGCAGTAAAACAGAGAGCAATGGTGAGAAACAAGAGCAGGAAATAGCAGGAAAGGACATAACTGTTTTTAAAGCCTTTCACCAGAGGACTCCTTGGTTTGGGTTTGCACATGCTTGAAGTAAGCTTTGGAGCTGTGCTCCAAAGGTGCAACGTGCCAGAATCAAGAGACTGCAGTTTGTAATTCTTGCTGCTGTTAAGCCACAGTGATTGCAGGTCAGATCTGTCCCTTACAGCACTGTGGATGGATTAACTAAAAGCAGAAAATACATCCTCCCCTTCAAAAGAAGAATTTTAGCTTGTGTTAGAAGGTTGGGAGAACGTCAGAAAGGTAAAAATGAAACCAGCCACCATGGATGGCTGGATAGGCCCAGGGCCTTGAAGAGCTGCGCTCTTAAAAGTTGAAACAACTCATTTTGCCAGGCTTCTGAAACAGGGGTAAGAAGCTTAAGACACTGATTTGTTTCTGTGGAACATTTCATTCTTCCTGCCTTTCTTCTGTGCAGTTGCAGACTCTCTGAGTAGTGGTTACAGCCCAACTGAAGCATAATAGTTGAAGTACAATCCTGCTTTTCCTGTGGCTGTTACCTACTAACTGTAGTGCATGGAGTGAGCATCTCTTTGGGACTAGAACTGGCCATAAGTGCTGATGTGAGGGAGGGCTGAGTGATGTTGTGTTGAAATGCAGGCTGTGTTTAGATTCCCAGGCTAAGGTAATGCTTCACAGCTCTGTTAATAGGGCAGGGACAGGGATCTTGGTTGTCCAGCCACACTGGCACAGGGAGACTGGTTATTCTATTCTGGGCTTTCTGGTGTGCCTGGGGAGTCGTTCTGTGCTGCCTGGTATTGCTGCTGATGGCTCCTGGTTCATGAAACCTTTTGTCCTTTTCTCTCCTCCTAGGAGCTCTGTGAAAGGTGTGAAACCAAAAGAAGGACATTATTCAAGCTGGCCAGTGAGACAGAGGATAATGACAGCAGTTTGGGTGAGCTGAGTGCCTCTTCTCCTCTCCTAATTGCTTTTGTGACCTGTGACTGTGCAAGGGTTCAGCAGGGGAATGGCTGCTGGAAAGACACCTCCTCACTGTGATGCACTTTGCTCTGAACGAGCAGATAAAAGCCTCTTTATCCTTATCATTTCAATTCAGGCAAGGACTTGACAGTAGAGTTGATGGTCAGGGGAGGCTGGGGGTGCTAATGGGGGAGAGCTGCTGCTTTGGAAGGGGAAGGGAGTTGCTGTGGGGGACAGAGCTTTGAACTCAATTTTATATTGTTACTGTAATGTGCATGGACCTATGAAGGTCAGGGTATTTTGTGGAGGAGCAAGGCAAAGGCAGAGAGTAATGGAGCTCCTTGCCAGATAATCATGGGTTATTTTCTTGCTGGTTATTCAGTTGGTGCTCTCAGTGGGAGCAACGTGACTGAGGTCCTGGAGGTTGTTTCTCTCTCACATGTAGGGGATATTCTGCAGGCCAGTGACAATCTATCCCGTGTGATAAATTCCTATAAGAAAATCATAGAGGGGCAAGTGCTCAATGGTGAAGTGGATCTCCCTGGGATGTCTGTAGCAGAAGGTGAGTTCCTGGGAAGCCAGCTGTTCCAGTTTTGAATCCCACAATCCTAAGGCTTTTGGACAGGGTTTCCTATTGTGGTAAAGTAGGAAACTGCTGGTTCTTGTGGCCAACGGGTTGTTCAATCAGAGGGGGACAAGACAGTTCCTAAGCAGTGGATAAACAGTTCTGGACATGAGCAACAGTGCTGCAGCTTTGCATTTTCCATTGCTTATTCCATATTATGGAAACCTTTGCTAACAGCAGCAGCAAACCTGCATCTGAATGGTTTGTGTGGCTGAAAGTTTCCGTTCATTTTCCTCTCCATATTTGTCCTTAATGGTGACATGCAAGGTGAAGATGATTTTATCAAAGGACAAGAGCCGGAGGCTGGGAGCCAGGCCACGGGTGCTGTTCCTGGCTTTGCCAGCAATTCCATTTGTGAGTTTAGGCCAGTTGCCCACTGACACTTCAGCTTCACCATTGAAAGCTCTGGGCATGTGTGCAGCAGAGTTACCTTTGGGGAGTCAGTTAAACTGGATGGAGAGCAGCAGAGGAATGCTTAATGCTGCCTGACAGCTTCTCATGGAGACGAAACTCTCCTCAATAGAAAGGTCCAAGACAGTATGAGTTTGCCTCAGCTCTTGGTAGCCCTGTTTGTTGTAATTCTTTAGGATCTCCCAAAGTCTCATCTGAGCTCAACAGGCTTTGAAACTATTACAAATTACACTACAGGAAGCATTGAGGTTGGAGCAGGTGCTGGTTTTCATATAGAAGTTTCCAAGTGTCTTGGTTGATTTAAGCAGATTATGGACATTAAATGCTGAGGTAGAAAGCGCATGGGCTCTCTGGGTTACAGAGATAAAATGAGGATCTGTGTTATCTAACCATCTCTCCGATTATTTCTTCTGTACATTGGCTTTGCTCTGAGCCTTTTGCCTTCTCTCCTAGTAGTGCTCTTCTGTCCGCTGCAGGGAGTAACACCACAAGTAACCTCAACACCCTCATTGACCTGGCTGGACTGGACGTCAGCAGCACCCCGCCACCTCCACTGCCACCCAGCACCCTGACACCAGCCCCCCCAGCTGAAATCCCCATCCTCCCGCCTCCTCCCCAGGCATCTGCAACCCTGAGGAGCAGCTCCTCTGGCCAAGTGGAAGCTGCACCCGCTCAGCAGAGCAGTAGCTCCCTGTCCTTGCTTGATGAGGAGCTGCTGTGCTTAGGTAAGACACTGAGGGGCCCACAAAAGGGCTACTCAGTCCATGCCTGACAAAGACTGCTTTCTTCCCTCTGCATGAGGGAGGGCTGGCTGCGTGTGGCATGCCAAAAAGGAGCGTGAGGTGCCTTTGGTTTCTGAAGAGGTCCAGGGGATGTTCCCTTGCATCATCCTGAATATGAGATCTGGTCATTGAGTCAGGAGTAAAAACTCTGATCTTCCCAGAGTCAGCTGCATGTGAAAATAACTTGAGTATAATTGCAGTTGGGCTCTGTAGGTGCTTGGATGTGCAGTTTGGTACAGGTTTCACCCCTGTACCAAACAGTGCCAAAGGACAAGGTGCCTCAGAGGGGTTGTGTGTAGGAACCTGCAGAATGCTGGCCTGTGGAGCCCAGATAAGAACAGCAGAAGACACTGCAAACCAGGAAGGGTTAGAAGAGCTGTGCACAGGGGGTGGCTGTCAGCTACTGGTGCTGTCAGTCTCATCCTCATCATAGTCTTGCAGCCCATTTCAGCCTTTCCTCTGGTTCTTGGACTTTGGCAGAGCTGAATCGAGTAGTTTGATGGTACTGAAACAGTTGCCAAGGGATGACACCTCACTCGTCTCCTCCTCCAGTCACCTGCTTGTTTTTCCTTTCAGGCCTGAATGACCCAGCCCCTGCAGCAGTGAAGGAGACCTCAGAAAACAACCAGTGGAGCATGTTTGAGGTACGAAGGAGGGTCTGGGGCAAAGGGGAGGGATTGTCATTGTGGGAGATCTCAGAACTCACTGTGTCACCTTGAGAAGCATCAAAACGAGCACACAGGCAGAGGGGCAGCTATTCCTGAGGGGAAGTCTGGCTTAGCCCTAAAATCTGGGATAGCTGTGTGTTAAACACAGTAGATATCCCTGAACCTGGCTTTCTCAGTTTCCCATCTGTCCCCCATGATGTTAGCACTTCCTTTGCTTAAATTACAGATCAGATGTAGCCCTGACATAGGCCACAGACTTTGCTGCTTGCCACCCAGCACCTGTGTTTGCGGTAAATCTATCTCCCTCTGTAACACCTCCACAACAGGGGGTGGCAGCGAGTTAGAGCATCTACTTGTCCTCTCTTTCAGAATGACCAGTTGGACCTGGATTTCTTTAACCCGAAGATGGTGACTGTTGCTTGCAACCCTGCAGGGAACCCTCTTCTCCATCACACATCTCAGACCACGTGTGGAACGTCAGTGACGCTGCCCTCTACTTTCACAGCCTCTCAGACTGCTCCCAGCATCCCAGCACCAAACTCGGCACCGTTTGTATTCCCTGCTGGACCAGCTGCCCCTGTGGGGCCTCCTAAGACTACTCCAGCTGCTCCTGGGTACTTCAGCTCGTCTGTGGGGAGCAATATGTCACATAAGATGGATGCATTGGGACAACTCCTTGAAGAAGCCAAAGGGTAACCAAAAGCCCTGGACTTTGCTGTGTCTCTGCACTTGGGAAGCCCAGCTTGCTGCTGTTTCAGAGGCAGACACTAAACTCTCTGTTCTGGTAGAAATGTGTGATTGGGATTTGTCTTCTCAGAGGGTTTCAGTTTACAAACTGATAGGAGAGTCCCACCTCTGGGAGGGAAGGGCAGGCACCACTGCCTGTGCTCTGGCCTGAAACAAGTGTGTGGTGTGAGGTACAGAGGCTTTGCCCCTCTTGGCCTTGCCAGCTTTTGCTATCATGGGACTCTGCTTCCTTCTAGACTTACACAAGTGATGCTTGACCCTACCGCCATGGCTTCCCTTGTAGTTCTCCTTACATGGGACTGTACTGAGTGACACATGCCAGTCTGGCTCCAGGCCACTGCTGCGTCCTCGAGATCTGCTGTTACCTCTGGGTTTGTGATGAAATTCCTGCTTCACTTCCAGCTCTGTTTGCCATGTTTTCCTGTCTGTCTTGCAGGACTGCCACCCAAGGCATGGTGACACCCTCAGTGTTCCCTGGGGCTGCTTTGCCAACCACTGTTACCTCTGCTCCGTTGATAGCCCCTGCAGGGCTGCCAGCCACTGCCCCTGCAGCCCCTCCAGCTCCTTTCCCAAGCAGCGGCCCTCCTGGCTCAGGAAGCCCTCTCTTCCAGCCAGCAGCATTCCAGCAGCAAGGCAGTCCCATGAAAGCACCTGAGATTTCTTTGGCCAGTGTCCACGTTCCTTTGGAATCCATCAAACCCAGTGAGTATTTTGGGATTTTCACCTTTCTGTGAACATTCCTGAAAAGCAAAGTTTCTTCCCGAAGCTTATGAAGCAGAGAAGGGCTGACATGTCCCAGCTGAACAGTCAGTGTCTGATGCTGCTACAGATCATGTTCTGTGCCATAAACCTGCATTCCTGTCCCCTTCCCGCCCTGTGGCAGGCAGTGCCCTCCCAGTGACAGCCTATGACAAGAACGGCTTCCGGATCCTCTTGCACTTTGCCCGGGAATGCCCACCGGGAAGGTCGGATGTGCTGGTGGTGGTGGTCTCCATGCTGAACACGGCACCGCTCCCTGTGAAGAACATCGTGCTCCAGGCTGCTGTGCCAAAGGTAGGGATGGGGTCAGACCCACAGTGATGTGAAACTGCTTTTGGGAAGGCCTGGATGTGAACTTGGGAATCGGGGCAGCCTGGTTCTGCCTTTCTATAGGCTGTGCTCTGCCTGTTCCCAGAACATAAAGGTGATTGTCAGAGGCAGAAACATTGAGTAGGATAAGTTAAGCACTGCAGGCAGTGTTCTGTTTTAATTGCTGTCTAGGACCAACCCAGCTGTGTGTGTTCACGGAGGTGGCTCAGGCAGACTGTTGCATGGATAGAGCCACCCTTCAGGTCTTCAGGATCAGAGTTTTTAAGACATCCTAAATCTGCAGCGTGTTCCATTCTGGTCTCACGCACCTGGATATTTTGGGATGAGCAGCTTTGTGTTTTGAGAACTGGCCCAGTCTCAGCTGTGATCTGCTGCTGTCAGGAAGGTGCTCACATTAAAACCTCTGGCAAAGAGCACGCAGATGAAGGTGCCGTTGGTGTTCACCTGACCAGTGCTTTTACTTTGGGCTGACCTGTCAGTACCTGTTCCAGCCATGTAGGAACATGTTCCTGTCATGTAGGGGTGGCTCTTGTTTCCTCATCCTCACACGTGGATGGATTCTCTTCAGTCTGATGTGTGCTGTTATCTCCGCAGCCTGTGCAAGCCTCTCTCATTGTCCCCAGGGCAGGAGATAATCCCTGAGGTTCCTCTTTCTTTTTCACTTGCAGTCCATGAAAGTGAAGCTGCAGCCACCCTCTGGCACGGAGCTGTCTCCGTTCAATCCCATCCAGCCGCCTGCTGCCATCACCCAAGTCATGCTCCTGGCAAACCCTGCGAAGGTGAGCGGGGCAGTGGGGTTTGTCCTGTCAGGTTTGATGTAAGCTGGGTTCTGTGGGGGTTGGATGGAACATCTGGGCAGATGCAGCTGTTTGTAACCTGCCCTCCAGAGGTGGTTACTGCATAACGCTGGTGTCTGAATTCAGGGCTGGAGGGAGGCTCTTCCCCAGCAGACTTTGTCAGTGAGGAGAGGGACAAGAAAGGACCTTTCTCTCAGCAGGAGGGTAACAGACATGCAAGGCTCAGCTTTAAGGGGTGGTAATTGGGGTTGCACAGGACTTTGACTGTCTTGTGCACTGGAAGTGTCTGGCTTTGGTGGCGCTGGTGCTGTAGATGTACTTTTGCTGTGTTGAGGTTGTAGCCTGATGGATGTGTACCAACAGACAGATGTCAGATCACATCTGTTCCCTTGTTCTGTGGGGTTGTCCCTGTGACCAGTGAAACAACGTGGTTAGCACTTCCTTTTCTGCTGATGGTGCTGGGAGCACCTGAGCAGCTGCTTGTCCGTGCTGAGGTGCTCATTTAAGTAGCCCGCTCCCTAAAGCTCAAAGCTGTGTGCAGGTTAGCACAGAAGTACTCATCTACATGGCACTACTTGAGAACTAAAGCAAAAGGGTCCTTAAAGCTGACAGCTTTGAGGATAAATGTCAGAGGAGTTTGGTGGAAAGATGAACAACGTTGTGGGGTGCATGGTGATCCCCTCACTGAAGGACTGGCTCCGTCTCCTGCTTGCTGTCTCACTCAGAGGTTTGCAGAGCAGGAATGGTTTCATCTTCCTCCACATGATGAGGAATTTAATCTGGAAAGTGTTGAACGATTCCAGCAGCATTCCTCAGGCTCAGTGGTGCTGGCCACGTGTGTGCAGACGGGTCATGCATGCTTCCCTCCTGCTGCTCCACAATAAGCAATAAAGCTTTTGTGGTATAAAAACTGGAAGGGAAATAGGTGAAGAGCTGAACTTCATGGCCTTCACCAAGGGCCTCTTCCCGCTGCTGTGTGCTGCGGAAGTCGGATGCTCTCCATAGAGCCGTAAGAGTGTTTTTGTTCAGGAGCCACTGGAGCTGTTCTCATGTTGCTCTTGGGTTTTGTCTCACCTGCAGGAGAAAGTGAGGCTGAGATACAGACTGACCTTCACGCTGGGAGATCAGCCCAGCACAGAGGTGGGCGAAGTGGATCAGTTTCCCCCTGTAGAGCAGTGGGGGAATCTATGACCTTGGGCCACTGCCAGAGACTGTGACAGGACCAGGAGAGGCTCCTGCAGGACTGGAATGGCTGTGGCGTGGCGAGGGACACACGTGCTATCCACTGGTGATGCTCAGCTTTGTTTACATGTCCTGACCACTCTGCTTGTAGCTTTAGTCCAGAATGTTTTGCCCCACATTGGAGGGGTCCTGGAACATTTATGCCAAGCATGGACTGAGGTGGCCGCCAGTACCAGGCAGGGCTGGCTGCTTTTATCTTGACCTCGGGGTGAATCTGGTTCTATCTTCCACTCTATTAAACTTGAAGCTATTGTTTGTCGAGGGCAGACCTGTCAGCAGAGCGGGATTTAGTTGGCTCGTTCCTGTATCTGTACTGCTGTCCAGAGATACCACAGTGATGGGGTGATGATGCCACCGTGAGCTTCCTCAGTGCAGAGCCCTTACACACGCCCTCCCTCGGACTCTCACCTCCTCAGTGCCACATGGACCCGCTGCGCATGTGGAGCAATAACGCCGGATCCGTGAGGGAATGCTGGTTTTTTACACTGGAATGGCACTTAAATCCCTTCCTCCCCCTCTGCTGCTTCACTCCCAACAGCCAACATAAGCAGCCCCTCGCTCTGTGCTGTGTGATGCTGCTCTGTCTTTAGCTGGTCTGTATTTGACTTGCTGCCTCCCTTCTGTATCCTCTCGGGGCGGCTGAGATTTGGATGCAGCTGGTTACATTGGGTATTTTTCTGCTTTCATCACATTCCCTGATGTGGGAAAAGAGGAAATGTGTAGTGAGGAGGTAAACAGGGCTGGGATGGAGGGCTCAGTGTTGGTGGAGGACAGCACCCAGCGTGCAGGTATGTCTTTACAATCACTAATCGGGTGCAGTGACACTATCCAGGGATCAGGAAATGCCTCTTGTGTCCCCATGTGCGGGCAGTATTATTATTGTAGTTGAATACTGTGTTTTATTGAGCTGAGTACAATGACATACAAGATGTAAATAATAGAGCTATAGGATATCTAAATAGGAACAAGCAGGCAGTGAATGGAAGGAAGCTCCTCAGGGCCGGGATGGTGCATGTGTGGGGTTCGATGCCCCGTTAACGTATTAAGTAAGTGGCCAAGTGCAATTGTCTCTGCAAAGGGGAAGCAGTTTTGCTGGGCGTTGGTGTTCTGTGCTAACAGGGGGCTGAATCATAGAGTCACAGGATGGACTGGGTTGGAAGGGACCTTAAAGCTCATCCGGTTCCACCCTCCTGCCATGGGCAGGGACACCTTCCACTAGAGCAGGTACAAAAACCAACCCCTTCCACTACAGAAGCAAGATTCAAGTCACAAAGATGTGATTCCAGTGGTCCCTTCCTCCTCCCTGTGCAGTCTCCAGCAGTGCCCCAGTGAGCTTTGAGACTGGTTTAGATTAACGGGGTTTTTAACGTGCATTGACCACAGCACAGGTAGGGCAGGTCCCTGCGCACTGCTCAGTGCCGCCAGGCAGCGGCTCTTACCAGAGCAGGGTGGGAGCTGTCAGCTGAAGCATGGAGAGGAGCCACAGCTGGGAGGAAAGCCCTGCCTGAGACAGGAGAACCGGAGCAGGTGCTGCTGTAAACCCCATTGCTGCCCACGCAGCTCAGTTACGTGCAGCTGCATTGTCTTTACTGTGCTGTGAAGTCAAATCACTGGGGGGGAAAAACTCTCCGTGGGTTTGAAGGTCTGAGGGTCCTGATCAGGGGAGGCACCAGCTGGAGAAACCCTGAATCAAAGCTCAGCAAGGAACTTGCTGTAAATGCCTGGGCTGAAGCTTGTGAAAGCTCCCTGAGGGCATGTGAGAGGGGTGGGTGTATTGTTGATCCCTAGAGAGCAGTTTTAACCTGATGGACTAGGCTAGGGGACAAGGAGAGAATTCTTTCTGCCTCAGCCAGCACTTTAGATGCAGCAGGCACAGGGTGGTGCTTAGGAGGTGGCAGCGTGTCCTGAGGCAGGTTTCACTGCTGGGGACACAGTGTGAGTGTGACTCTGGGGAGGTCAGAGGAGCACAAGTGCTCTCTGCAGCCTGGCTTTGTTCTGTGTCAGTGCTGCCCGCGCTGTGCAGCCGGACAGAGAGAGGCTTCCAGAGTCCTGCTGTGTGGAAATGCATTGTCATGAGCTTTGGAAAAGAAAACTCTGAATGTTCCTTGTCTGTAGGGTGAGGTTCCTGCTCACCCCCACAGCTGTAACTGTACATACATCTCCAATGCATTCGATCTGCTGCATGTGAAATAAACTGATTTCCCTACTTTGCTCTGTGGATCACCCTTACTAGTGAGTGCTGCTGCGGTCGGTGCTGCTCTGGGAAGCCTAAAACTCAACCCATTGTCTCAAGGCCATCCAAACGAAGGGAAAATGGAGAAGGTGCTGTTTCCTAAACCCCCCTTGTCTTAAAAGGTGGTTTTAGTGTCAGCTCTGGGTACTGGAGCAAAGCAACCGGAAAAGCCAAGGTAACACTGCTTTGGTGATGGGATTGACTTCACTGGGGAGGGTTGGCAGCTGGAACAAACACCCTCAGCCTTTTGATGCAGCTCCTTCTTAGAACTGGTGTCTATGGCAGCCAAGAGCAAATCTCAGCCGTATGCAAAACAAGGCATTTATTCTTAGAAAAGCACTTGGGTTTATGTACAGTGAGCCACAGAGGGAAGGAGAATCACACTGACTTCAGGAGGCTTCCAGCGTGCCTTCCTTGACGATGACTCGCGCGAGGTTCCGTGCAAGAGCAAGCCTCAGCATTTCCACTTTCATCGTCTCAACGTTGTCATCCTGGAAGTGAGCAGAGCTGGGGTTAGGCTGCTGCACACAGCAGGGAGCTGGGGATGGGCTCTCCACGGGTCTTAGAAAGAACATTCAGAGGCAGAGCACTTGAGTCTCTACCTGTTACAGGCACCTCCCCAGAAGAGGGAGAGCTGCGTCTCCTACTTTCTAGATCACACAGGCAGCACTACAAAGCCTTTGCCTGGCAGCTGCATGAGCAGCGAATGCTCCCTGTGCTCACCTGTAACCTTCCACAGCTTGAGCTGCTGGGTGGCAGCATCTCCACTTTGCACTGCCCATGTGATGTGCACTTAATTACCTTGGAAAAGGATCCCAGTCCAGCTCCAGCAGAACAGAGTGGAGCAGAAGTGCTCCAGCCCTAGGTTTGTGTCTATGGAAATCTCATTTGAGAGGCCTTAACTTGGGCTCTCCCCCTTCTGCCCTCACACAGGAATATAAATGCAGGGTTTGCTTTCCCTGGCCCTCCCCACCTATCCGTATCCAGCTGTCCTCAGAGCAGGAGGTACCTGGAATTTCTGCTTATCCGACTTCCCTGCTGTCAGGTCTTCCAGGCACCGCATCAACTCGTACGTCTGCTCTGCTGAAAATATGACCTGTGGCAATGGAAGCATTTACTGAAAGGGATGGATTTTGAGGACATCACGCGAGAACTCAGCTGAGAGCAAGAGAAAGCTCCCGCACTCCCTCGGATCCATCCCGACCCTTTAAACCAGGGTAATTCAGGCTGGAAGTGACTTCGGGAGGTCTCTGGTGCCACCTCCTGCACAAAGCAGGGTCAGCTCTGAGGCCAGAGCGGGCGCTCTGGGCTTTACCCAGTCATAGGTCTGCCATTGCTCAACTGTCATTTTCTTGACAGATCTTGAAGTATAGAAGAAGGGTGTAGAAGGAAGCTCTAGAACAACCTTCAAGCCAAGTACCAAGAGGAGCTGGATGTGCTGTGTACTCCGGTTACCAGCACACACGGATCCCACTGCTGCTTTCTAAAGGCAGGGAATCAGGTAACGAGTGGATTGTCCTGTCCTGGCTCCTGTGTGCTCCCCCTGATGGCACCCTTGGATAGCTCTGGAACTGCCATGAACTGCTCTTTTGCACTGGAGGTGCACCTCCAGGCTGGGGCGGGGCGAGAAAGGGGGTCACCACTTTGAGATCCCATGTCAGGAAGGAAGGAAAGAGCAATGGGGAGGTCGCTGTGTGTGACCAGCTGCTCACCTCTTTCTGCTCCAGCAGGGGAAGGGCGTCTGTCAGCAGGGTCATCCAGAAGGAGCAGGGAGCGATGTGAGCGGTCATCAGCATCAAGAGCAGCCTGGCAGCCTCGGAGAACCGCTTCTCCCCATAGAGCCGGTGGAATTCCCGGTACTTGCCTGCACACGGGTGTTGGGGAAGGGGAAAAGGTGTCAGTGTCTGTCAGACCCAGAGGTAGAACCACCCCCAACTGAGACTCCAAAGCAGCTGGGTCAGGGAGAAGGGGAATGTTGTTAAAACAGGCTGGCTGAAAAGGCAGCCAAAAGCCTGTTACTGTGCTGGTAGGATTCACTGATTGAACCAGCCTGGTCACTCATTGGTGCTGTCTGGTGCTGGGTGTTCACTGGGCAACAGCACGAGTGGCTCAGACACTGGTGTCATCTGCAGGAACAGGAGGGGAGAAGCAGGGGGTACCTGTTCCCTGTGATACCACAGAAATGGGGAGGTGTGAACAGCTGCACTGCCTTCCTGAGTGGTTCAATGAAACTGAGATCTTTGTTAACGTGGAAGCTCTGATTTTGCTCAGAATTAGTTAGATCAGTACTAAGATCAGTCAGATCAGTAGGTGAGAATTGCCTGAGGATGAATGTGAGGTTTAACCTGTGGCTTTGTTTGTATCCACATACTGCAGTAGTGATTCCCACTCAGATCCCCTTCACCTAATGCTTCAGCTCAAGACAGACATGTAAGAGCTGTCCTGCAAAAGAACACCTGATGTTCCTACAAACTCCCAGCAGGAATATTTTCAGGCCTTTCAGGATGTTTTATCAACAGCAGGAAGGGGATTTCTCTCAACCACAGTTCCTAAGCAGTTTCACGATTAAGCTGTGAATCTTTGGGGCTGATGCCAGGGCCACTGGGTGACACTGGGCACACAGGGATGTGACCAGGTTGCTAAGTCACAGTTAGCTTCGAGGCTTCATTTAGGATTCAGGAGGGAAATACAGTTCCAGTTTTGGAAGCTTGGACCAAATGGGAACCGATCAAATTCAGGAGCACCCTCACTGCAGCGCTGGTGTCAGCCAGGAGTCAGCCCAGCTGCCAACAGCTGTTGCAAACTCTGGTTAGATTCTAGCCCCCGTAACTGTGCTCCCTAATGACCAGCTCCAGAGAAAGGTGCCTTTGGCTCCATTTCCTGTCTCAGCCCATCAGAGGCCACAGAGCAGCTGCAGCCAGGTCACCATAGCCCGAAACTGCTGTTCCTGGGCACAACTGCCACAGAGAAAGGGGAGGAGAAAGCTTAAGTTTGAATGAGCTTGAACTTGGCACATGGAACCGAGAGAAGTGGTTGAGAGTCTGGAGAACTTTCTGAAGTCAGTAACATCATCACATTGTCAAGACCATTTAAAACACTGGCTTCTCTGCCATGGAAGCCTCCTCGGGTTTTGCAGACCGCATCTGTTGGTGTTTCAGAGGCTCTCTAGGTAGTGATACTGGCTTGAAAAAGACTGTCCTGCTCAAAGCAGTGCAGGGCAGATGCTGCTGTGAGAACAGCTGAAAGAGCAGTCTCCTGGTAGCAATTAGGCTGCATCCCCTATCACCTTCAGGCATTTGCTTTCCCCTCATCACTAAACCAGGATGTAGCCAGATGGAGGAAGAGCCAAATCCAAGTGATCCTGTGGAGTTAACTGTGTGCTAAGTAACAGCCTGGAATGAAAACTGTGCATGCCTCACCGAGAAACGTCAGTCGGTCACTGAGCAGCATGGATGGTCCCAGGTTATCGATGAGGTCCAAGTCAGAGAAGCTCCCCCTTTCACAGTAATCCTTAAGGACGCTGGGGAAGAGTACAAAGCACAACAAAAGCTTAGAGGGAGGAACATTATCCACGTTAGCTTTGTATCTCCTATCCCCTTCCCGGAACACTTCACTGTACTGAGCTCCATCTCAGTCAGCCTCTTGTGAGGGTTTCAAAAGGCATCAAAACATTTCCTGGAAGTGGCCAATGAATAAATTGGCCACTCCATTTATTCTGGGTTTTGTGGGAGTTGAGATCGGCTCTTTGAAAGGAGTGAGTGAAGGAGGGAGCACAGGAAGCCGAGCCTGGCGGATGCAGAAATAACACTCCCAGATCATAACAAAAAGCCCTGTTTTTCTGCTGTGTCAAAACGCCGATAAGCAGCAGGAACAAAACAATTCTAAAAGCTTCTCATCTGTTTTGCTGCAGCCTTCATGATGCTGCTTTTTGCAGAGCTGCTTCCTGGGATGGTTTCCTTTCACCTTCTGTTGAAAGAAATCAAATGATTCCCATTCCCTCAAAGAACAAATGAAACAACTCCAAACTAAACCCCCAACCCAGCAATCTCTTACTTCCTTGTTTCCACTGCTGAGGACAGCGTTGCCTGGCCACCTACTCAGGCTGTAATTTCAGTATTGGACTCGAACCATGCAGAGGTTGGTACCTGCACATTTCCAATTAGCAACAAAATACATGGCTTGGATTGTGAGGGAGTGAAAAGCTTAGAGAGCTGCCAGAGCTTTTGCCCAGGCCTTATCAGCATCCTCTTCAAGTTTACAACATACCCCCCTGCCAAGGTTACATGTTGTGATGAGCTTAAGCAAAACCAGGGACACAACAGAACTTCACCCTCTGGTACATCTGTTAAATGGGGGCTGAGATTCTTTGCAGAATGGTGGCTCAAGTGACTCCCATTGACTTGGCTGGAGGTTTCCTTTTGAACTGGACTGGTTAAAAATAACCCACTGAATATAAAGCCCAGAAGGGGCTCATCCTCCACCCCAACCAGTTCCCTGGCTCACTGTACAGTCCATCAAACAGCTCTATCAAAGCAAGGGAAAGGGCAGTTCATGACATAAGAGATAACAGCCCAAAGAGATGTTTACCAAAGCAAGGTCCAAGAGCTTGGCCTGTTGGATAAAACCAATCTGTTTCATCTCTAGACTGCATGAAGCAAAACAGTGTAGAAAAGAACGAGGCACGGTAAGTGCAGATGAGAGAACTCAGGGATGTCATTTACCAGTCCAGAAGCAGGCACTTGATCTGAGGGAAAGCCAGTGTCCATCTGCCTGCTGCAGGACCTGCTCTGCTCCACTGCAGTGGCTGACAGCCCTCTCCCCACCACCCTGCTCTGGCAGCATTCCTCTGGGAGCTGCTGCTCACACTCACCGGTCTGAGATGAGTGTAGCAAAAGCTGCATCTTTAGCTCTGATGCTCCAGGACAGTGCAGAGCCCAAGCGGTTATTCCGCAGCGCCTTCATGGCCATGATCTTACAGATGCTACGGACTGAGGAGGAAACAGGAGAACAAGGAAAGAATTAGTTCCAGTGACTTCACTTATCACTACAAAACAGTGAGATTTACAAATCAATCACCTTGTTCATGCATCTGCCTCTGCTCGCAGATCCTCAGCACCTTGAGAGCCTTCTGTTCTGTGTTGAGGGGTATCCGTTCAATGTGAAGCTCCAAATACACTCTGCCGTACTCAGGGCAGTAGTCAAAGTAATCGACTCCCAGCTGCCACAGGCTGAGAGAAGGGAAAAAACCCCACCATCAGGTATTCTGGTCATATACATCTTAAATAAGCATAACAGTAAAGCCACAAGGAGAATCTGGGTCTGCATTAATGACAGTAAGTATGTCAGTATTCAGACCTAAAATGGGTTCTACTTTCTACCAGATACAACTGTGGAACACCTGCAGCTCCCAAGTGCTTTGGTACAAGTTGTTCTGTACCAGGAAAGCCCCATGACAGGAGGATTCTGCCCAGGTCAACACGCTCCACAGGTTCTAACAAATAGCTTTTGTCTTCCATTCAGGAAAGAAAACATGCTCATGTTGCATGATCCCTTGAGGACACCTCTGCTGGGATCCAAACAGTGGCTCTGTAAGTTTTGCCTTTTTGTTTCATTAATATGGAGTTATTTGTGTTGGCTGCCTCTATGTTAGTCTATTGTCTGAGTGAAAAACAGAAGTGGGTACCTGTGATGGGAGAAGAGTCCTGAGGCGTACTCCAGCAGGAGGAATTCACGCATGTTTGAACCAAAACTGGGGGGAAGAGAGGAAAGAAACAGGAGTCATTATTTGCACCTCATTGGAAAAAAACCTGCTGACTTGATTTCTCAAGTATTTCAGTTTAAGTATTATGTTTTCTCATGGGCCACCTTCATCTTTGCTCCTTGGGCCTAAGTTGCAGGTCAGCTTTCTCCTTGGGGAGACCAGCCACATAGCTACAGCACTGAGCAAATATAAGTGAAAGAAAGTGCTTTAAGAAACTGAGACCTCAAGGGAATTCAGACAGCAAAATTCAATTGCTCAAACTTCAATTTACTTTACAATTCCAAAAACTGGAATTCTTTTTAGGTTAGTTTCTCACCATTCCAAATAATCACAAACACTTGGGCCCTAGATTGTATTTCAGATAAAATGACATTTAAGAATGCTAACACTGTACTGAGGCACCGCTGAACAGCACAGCAAATTCATCAGGGCAGCAACTGCTTCTGCTTCTCAGAGCATCTGGGCTGCCTGTAACTTCAGAGGCACACAATCCTGTTGTTGGAAAAGATCATCTAAAGACCATCTAGTTCCAACCCCCTGCCACAGATGACACGCAGCACCTTTATTCTCCATCTTCTGTACAGGTCCAAGATGCTCCTTTTCAACCAAACTCCACATGCTGTTACAGTCATCCTTGCTGCTGGGTGTCTGAACAATCAATGCAAATAAATACTTACTAAAGATTGTGAGACTGCAGGAGCTTACAGTGGTCCAGCAGGTCAGTCAGATGAGCCACAAACCACCAGTTGCTCAGGGCAATGCTGTATTTGAAACAAGCAAAACAAAGGAAAAACTAAGCCTACCGCTGCCAAGGAATGTGTCATGTTATCCACAGGCATTTCTTCCCAATACAGAGGCTGTATTCCAGCATGATGTCTGGTTGCAATGTCCCAGACCTAATGGAATACTTGTAATTGCTGCCTGCTTCATGTACTTTTGCTAAATCCTTGGAAAAGATGATGAGGTGGCTGTACCCATATCCTCTACCCCAAATCCTACTGCAGTAAATGCACACAGTAGCCATACTGTAGAACCAGAGAATCAAAAACCTTAAAACTCCACCTGCATTCCTTGATCACTTGATGAATCTCAAATTCAAAGGCTGCCATTAAAATCGTGTCTAGAGGCTCAGGGCTGCATTCTCCACCCAGGAACAGGTCCATGCTAGACTGTGGAATGAGATTGCAAGACATGATAAATGCAGAAGTTGTGAGATGGTAAAAGGAAGACATTTGCTTGGATGTAATAGTCTTGTTTTGGTTATTTTATGGGAAATAACAGGTCACATAGACTGAACACATTAACAAAAATCAGATTTTTTTTCCCTACTTTAGCATAAGGAAACTGGGAAAGCAATTTGCAGAAACAAGACTGGTGACGGAAGCCACTGAAAAGAACAATTATTTGTTCACTATATCAGTCTCCTGACCCACTTCAGATTCTAGGGAACACCTTACAGGTATGCAGCTGTAGGATATCAACTCTTTAAGTCAGTAACTTGTGTGTGTGTGTGAAACAGGAGAATATCCAAGTAATTCTACATCATGCCTGTGCATAAAACCGCAGCTCCATTGGCTTCACTGTTGGGCGGGAATACAGGAGTCGGGTAACCAGGAAGTGGTACCACGTGGTCATGAGTTCCTTCTTCTCCAGTATGGCATCCTCATCTCCCAGCAGGATCTAACAGGAGAGAGACACAGGAGTGATCCTCCAAATCCAGCAATGAACATAGTTGCATTGGAACTCTTTAGAAGCATTACTGCCAGTTTGTAAAGTTGAAGAGTTAACCAAAATTAAGTAACAAATGACAAAGATCCTTCTCATAGCTCAGTTTCCTCATCAGCCCCATGGCCTTGGACAGGAAGAGAAAACGATCTGCCCAGGCCTGCAAAGGCTGCTGCAGAACAAAGAACACAGAAGACTGGCCTGAAAGCTCCTGATTTAATGAACAGATCATCCAGCGTATTCAAGTTGTCTACACAAGGCTCCTGAAACACACAAGAGCTTGATCTGATACTTGTCTAGTTTCTCTCGTTCCCAGCAAAAACACACCTTGCAGATGGATTCCATGTGGGAACTGGAAGCAAAAGTTCCATCCTGTAGATACCGCTGGCATTCTTCATGCCAGTGCTGCCATTTTAGCTCCATCTCGGTCAGTGTCTGGGCGTTGTTAAGCTGAACAGAGGAGAAGATAGTAAGGAAAACACCCAAGTCAAATCACAGCAGATGCTTGGGGTTGAACTCAATCAGTTGTGATAAAAAGCTAAATCTATGTTTATGTTGTCCTACAGTTATATTTGGAGTGTCCTACTTTACCCATCTGAATAAGGCAAAGGGGAGCCTGTGAGAGGTTACTGTGATGCAGCTGCAGTTTTTCCTCCACAAGGAAATCACTGCAACAGAGGGAAACTACTGGCAAAGTCTAAGAATATTCTGTACAAGGGAGTAGTTCTCACCAGGATGTTTCGGACACCTGGATAATGGGTCCTGCTGCGAAAATTATCCTTCTATGTTGGTTTGTCACCTAGCAAGATTTTATTGGAATGGTTGGGTTTTTAGGGCAACTCAAGAACACAAATATTATTGCTGTAAAGGATTAAGACTGAGCTGTTTTAGTGGTGAACGTACTGTGCTGTGACAGGAGCCACATCAGAGCAGTTCTCTTTTCCCAGTGGAACAGCATGATAACAATCCTCATTATACATACACTAGGCACAGGCATCTTCTTCATCAAGTCATCCAGGATTCTGTACATGTTCATTGATGCGGGATTGGCACTGGCTTCCTTGGAGAGCAAGTGCCGTGCTTCATCCATTCGGCCTTGCAGCACAAAGACATCCACCTGCAAAAACCACCCATCTGTGAGCACCACACTGGGCAAAGCTGGAAGATACCCAGGAGTGCATCAGAGTTCACTTGTGAGTTAAGTGGAGTTAAATGCTTAAACTCTAGGCCCTGCTAATTCAAGTACACAGTGTCTTGACCTCTGTGGAGGATGAAAATGAAAGGATGAGAATGGGAACAATCTTCAGAATGGCTTCATCTTAAAAGCTATGGAGGTAGACAGCAGCATCCTAGGAATCAGTTTTTAGAGGTCATCTACTTTTGAGTAGGGAAGAGGAAGGTAAAGCACACAGGCTGGGTAAGGCTGTACTCACCACATTCCAGAAGAGCTCGTGTTTCGATGGATCTTCACTGCTCAGAACTTCACGGACCATGTTGTCCACATCACAGACATGAAGTCGAACCCAGTCGAGAAGGCGAAGCAGGAGGGTGCCAGCTTTGTGCAGAGAAGATTGCACTGTTAGCTCCCAAGTGTCTGTTCTCAAACTGCTATCTTACTTGCTTCCAACCCTAATGGCTTGACAATCACTACCTGAGGTTTACTGATTGGATTTCTACCTGCCATAGTCAAATTACAAAGGCTCAGAGCTCCTCAGTAGCCAGCCTGTGCGAGCACTGAGGCTGTGGGAGCACCAGGCTGCTAACAGAATTCCATGTGGCAAATCAGTACAGCAACACAGTCGAGGAGAAAACCCTAACCAGAAACTTGAGGAAACAAAAGGTGAGTGATTCAGATGACAAATCTTGCAACACCAAAGGACACACAGAATGTTCCTGTTTAATTTAGCATCAATTCACTATTCTTAACTGAACATAAGGAAGAAATGTGGCACTTGCTGGTTAACTTTTCTTCAGATTAAGTAAGCTACAATGTATGAATCTCTCTTCTGACTTCTGGGACTGTGCAAGTAGAGTATTTGTCTGCAGAATCCCATTTCCTTAATATTTACTACTTTCAAATGCCAGTGTAAAACTGACTTCAGAAATGGCACCTGAAGTTACAGGAGTTGCAGCAGAGTACATGTTAGTTGACATCAACATATTTGATGCTTAAAGATGTGTTTCTGCTTCAAAGTCAAATAAATTGGCAACAACTTTTGATATCTCTCTTTTTCCCTATCTGCCAAAGAGAATTTACATTGCAGTGCACTACACGAGGGGAAAAGGTAGGAGTCAAACCTAATAGCTTGATATAACTCAATATGAAAAAGGCAATTTACTGAGGCAGAAGAGGTATTAAAAGGCTTATTGACATGTGTCCTATCTCTAAAACATATTAAAATATGACACAATAGATGCTATATATATTTTAAACAAATAAACATGCAAACCAAAAGCCCTTTGGTCTTAATGCCAGATAGTTCACTGCTCACCTGCAGCTGCTTCAACAAACAGAATCTCACACAGGTTCCAGATCAGCTCCATCGCAGAGAGGATGGAAACCTGTAGAATGAAAAAAGCAGGGCCATGTGTCAGACCCAGTCATTATTCCAGTTGTTGGGAATAATAACACACAAATGCATCTGCTGCCTGTAGCAGTCAGGTAAGCTCAGTTTTTACAGACAAGAGAAATGTCACATTGACATTTCAGAGAGACATATCAAAAGGCAGCAACAGGCCACAACTTGTCTACACAGATTCAGCTTAGAAACTACTGACACTGTGTACTGAACTGCAGTAATGATCTGTCACCAGTGAGCAAAACCAAGTAGTACAGTAGTAGTAGTAGTACAGTAGCACACAAAAAGTGTTATTTTCAGCCTCTTTGCACTCTTAAGATTTAATACAAACAGCAAAGAAAGGCCAATGAAGCAACATCACTGCAGTTACCAGGACACAGCTACTGTAAGCACTGCTCTTCCTATACACTCACAGTGAACATCTAGAGCTTGCCATGAAGCCTATTGGAACTTGTGTGTTTGAGGGGTGAAGTTTCAGCCAGCCAAGTACTGGCTCACAGCTGACTTTAAGCGACAAGAAAACATCACCCCTATAACACTGGATATGTGCTCAAGAAATGGAAGTGAATTGAGATGTCAGGCTCTTTTTTTTTTGTTGTTCTAGAAATAAAGGGGCTAACTATTCCCGTTTATTCTTGGTCACAAACTGCATCCAATATACTAAGCCAGAGTTGAATCTAAAATGCCTTACTGCCACAGTGTTGGCCTCCTTGGTGGATTTAATGACCAGGATTAATGCTCTAGCATGACTACATGACATTACCTGGGTGCTGTACTGGTTTTGCAGGGCAGGGTCCCAGGCTGAAACTGAGGGAGGAACAAGGAAAGTCAAAGTGGGACAGATTTACCTTTCACAGCCCTTTCTGGGCTCACAAATAAAGACAATACGTGACCACTCATCAAGCACAGACCTGAGTGCACACATGGCAAAGCTAACTGTTATAGAAAACTTTGCTTTATAAATCCTGTGCAAATCTGGGTATGGCAACAGGGAATGGATGGAAGAGTAAAATCTCCCACTTTATTGGGAGAGCCGGCTGTTAATTTGGGCGCTGTTTCCCATATGAATATGAAAATACTGCAAATCCCCAGAAAATCTGTTAAAATGTGGTAGAAAACAAAAAATCTCTGACCAGATTTACGAAGTTGGAAATCTCCCGAATGGAGATTTCATTTTACAGTAGTTGTGACAACTCACAAATGAAATGCTACTTTATAATCCGAAGTAGCATTTGCTTTTATTGATGCAAGAGAACAAACTTACTAGCTGCCTGATGCATGTCCTCCATGCAGGCTCTGATCACCGACCGGTAGTTTTTACTCACTTGAACCAAGCTGCCAAACACAGAAAGGCTTCAGTTAGAAAGTGCTGTTTGAGTTTTAGTCTCATGCCATGTCATGTTGACAACTAAAGCTTTGCAAGTTCCTCTGCAGCAGGAGACGCTCCCAGTACTTGGGTGAATCAGTGGGGATCAGTGAGGCTGTGTGCAGTGGTTGCTGTATGCTGGGAACACAGCACAGTTTGGTTTGTCACTTTGTTTGGGGTTTTTTTACCCCATCACAGTCATTGTTTCTCCACTGCAGCTGATTATAGCAGCTCGGAGCAGACTGGGCAACTGCGTCCGCCTCACCAGAGGCATTTCTAAGTCCCAGGCACTTTCCTGGCTGGAGAAGGCACAGGAAAAGCGGATGTTTCCCGCCCTCCCGCTCCCCATCCACTCACTGCGCTTTCCTCGACTTCCCCGCCAGCTCCTCTTCGCTCCGCTGCAGCCCGATGAAGATCCCGTGCGACTCACTGAAGAGTTTCCGCAGGGTGTGGATGTAGATGTCCTGATCCTTGCGGACCACGAAGACGTGGGAGGCGCTCGCTCCTCCATCCGCGGTACCTGCCACACACGCGCTCAGCGCCGGGGCAGAGGCGCCCGCCTCGGGCCGCCGCCGCCGGGACTCACCTGTGCGGTCGAAGCGTGTCTCGCACACCAGCACCTCCGCGGGGCCCCAGGCGAAGCAGAGCTGCCTGGCGGACGGGTCCGCGCCCGGCACCACCTGCGAGGGGACAGCAGCACGTCAGAGGCGCCCGCACGGCCCCGCACCGCACCGCACCGCGCCCCCAGCCCGCACCATCAGCGGCGGCTCCACGTCCAGCTCCTCCATGGCGGCTGCCGCGCCGCGCTCCCGACAAGGCCCAGCGGCGGCTGCCCGCGCCGCTGCCTGCGCCGCCCCGCAGCCCTGCCGCGCTCCGCCTCTTCCCCGTGCCGCTGCCCGCCCGGGGGGAGACACCGGCGTGGGGAAGGGGCGCGGCGGGAGCGCGCCGGCTCGGGGCAGGCGCCCACCGATCAGCCCCGGAAGCGCCGCTGGGTCCCAAGGCCCCGCCAGGGCGGGGCGGGGCGGGCTTCTCTCGGCTGAGCGCTTCGCTGAGGCCTCCGGAGGCCGCCCAGTAGCTGCTGCCCCCGGGGCCCCGGAGCTGCACGGGGCGCTCCGAGCGCCGGTCCCGGGCAGGGCGGCAGCGGGTGCCTCGCGCAGCGCGGAGCCCCTCGGAACCGGGCCCGGGAAGGGAAGGGGCCGCCCTATGTCCGCTTCATTTTGTTGTCCCGACGGTTTGGGTGCTGGCTCTGGTGAGCAGTGATCTAGTTGGACAGTCAGCACTGTCTTCGTGTTCACTTGATTGACCTGACTGCCTTGTAATAACTGGTTTGTCTTAGTTTTTCATGCACTTCAGACACTCGCAGGTAAATGAGCCTCCAGGTTGTTGAAGGTGACATTCTGTCTTGGGCAAGCTCATTGATAAAGTTGAGTAAACAAATTGTGTGTTTTATGACTTAAGTGGGCTGCCTGTAGGTTGGAGAAGGACTGTAATGAAGCATGAGACTGATCGCGGCAGATCAGGGAGATACACTGGCAGATGTCAGGAAGAACAGCTCTGCTGTGCCCTCTTCACTTCCTCAGGGTCAGGAGATGTTTTCCCTTCTCTGCCTGGCAGGGTTAATGCCCCCAGAGCCTGATGGATGTTCTGCCAACGCTGGGAGCTCACCTATGGATGGGCTTGAACGTAAGGATCCATTAATAACTTGGTGTGGTAAACCCCTGATCACACGCTGCTCCTTTCCTTCACCCCCATCTCTGCATGCTCCTCACTTTTTGCTTGCTCCTCTCAATAATGAACTTGTTAAGTGATACACTGTTTAAGAAAAGCCTTAGTAATGCTGCTCACTGAGCTCCCAGCTGGAGGAAGGCAACAGGCCCTCAAACTGGTGCCTTGGAAAAGCTCACTAAGATATTTTCAAGACAGCTTAAATCATTTGCTGGCCTCATACAAGTGCAACACTCCACTGCTAAATCCCCATTCTTTACTGGCTACTGCATCCATCATTCCTACTAACAATAAAGCCAGCCGTTATCTTTAGTAAAAGCACGTTGTGTTGCCAGTCATGCTGAGCAAAGGAAGCGGTGTCTGTGCGGGTCAGGCAGGAGGAATGGCTTGTTGCAGGGTAGAAGAACATAGCTCTTCAGAAACCTGCTTGAGAAACTGAGACTCATCAGTTTTGAGAAAGCTCGTCCTTCACTGTGGGCAGGAGTCGTGTTTTCGGGGAAGGTGGGGATGTTGGAATCTGTGGTACAAATTCATCTACTGCCTTACAAAATGGTGCTGCTCTACGCTCTGCAGGATCTAGACAAATTGTATTTCTGCTTTACAAAACTGCTGTCCAAGAATGAAACAAGGCGTGGAAACATTTCAGGAACCAACACGTGGACTTTTTTTTTTCCCAGAGATGGAATTTCTCTGGAATGCTCGCTGTGCCGCTGCCCCATTCACTTCCCTTCAACTCCAGGCATTGAAGAGGAGGAGCTCAGAGGGACAAAAAAGCTTTGCCTTTTGCTCCCCTCTGCTGCAGCCTGGATCCTGCAGGACCAGGTCTTTTGTATTTCCCAGTGTGGCTTCTCCCCTGCTGCTCCCTTCTGGCCAGTTCTCTGGGGATTTTAGTGCTTACTGGTAGCTCCACTGAGTCTCCTGTATAATGTGAATTTCCCTGTTGCTCTATAAGAAGATAAGCCATATAAGTAGGAGGTTTGTACAAACCTGCTCCGTGTAACTGGTGGTGAGACCAGTGGTGAAAACAGTTCTCAGCTTTTTTGAGCACACATAACATCCACAGTGGTAGGAAAGTCTCATATGTTCTCATAAAATCTAGTGTATTTTCCTGTCTCCTTAAGTTCTGTTCGTAATACTGGCCTCAATGTCTGCCTCAATGCCACTCCTGCATTCAGTTCTTCCATGCTACTCTCAGGCCCTGATCGGCTTCATCCCACTTCTCCCAAAAGAAATCCTCCTCCTGGACCTACTGCACAGAGGTCTTCGAAGAGGGAAGGGAGAGCAAACTAAGGCAGGACCATGGAACACCATCAGTCTTGTGATGCCCTTCCTCCCAGCAGTGCTTCTCTGTGCTGTTGCATCATCTCTAAGAATAGCACTTAATGTCTCTTGGGAAATGGCACTTGTCTTTTGTTCTGCAAAGCACCCCTCGTGCTCAGAGCCTCACTTAAAGAGAGCTATGTACCAAGCAGAAGACTTGAGTGGGGTTTAAGATGATTTATTCCCTTGTCCTCCCTTATAGTTTTGTTTCTTAGTGGTGATAATGGATTTCAGAAGGTCACAGTGACATTGTCCATTGCTTTTCAGAGCTAAAAGAAAAGGTGAAAGGAGATCACAGGAGACTGAGTCACCATTACACTGCTTGAGGGGGGATTTGTGCAGCAGTGTGTTGTTTTCTATAGTCACAGGTGCTTCATGCCTCCTGGTAGCTTAAGTAAATAGAAAAAGCAATAGCATGAGGCATTAAATGCAGGGAAAACAGGCAGGATGGACTGATTGGAACAGTTTTTCGATGATAATCATACAGGTAGGAGTGGAAAGTACAGCTCAAGGGAGTATCTTTGCAGTCACAATTTAGAACAGCATCCAGGTTGCTTTGCTGGGTCAGATGGGGCTCTTCCAGTGCCTGTGATTCCAGAACTGACTCATTAAGGCTCTTCAGGAGTAAAGTACTAAAAGGTTCTGTGAGACTCCAGGTGACATTTGATCCTTCAGAGCACTGAAGCAGAGGGAAAACTTTGCAATCTATGGGAGCCCAGTCTACAAGGAGACGGTAGAAGACTTCATGGCCTGTGTTTTATGTGGAAGCGTGTCTGCAGAATGAGCTTTGCTCCGAAGTTTCTCTTCAGTTGATATCTCACTACTTAAGTGCTTTAATCTGGACAAATCCCATTTGCAGTGTCTCCAAGATGGTCCCTTAAACACAGCCCTGGGTGTTGTCACGCCTGGAGCAGAGTGTCCATGACCCGTGTGTCACAATCCGGTGTATTCACCGCACGAGCGGCTCCGGGTGGGACTGATGCCCACCATTAATGGTAAATGCAGCCCTGAAGCATTCACAAAGGTCCTTTTTGTGGTGTGTTGTTTGCACTGCTGTGCTGTGAAGAAGCAATGACAAATGGCAGCAGTGGGTGTAACACGGATGGGAGCGGGCTGACACTGGTTTGTGAAATCTCTGGAGTTACTGAGAACTGCCCCTTCTCCTCTATTGAAACGAACTTGAGGAGACCACTTGCATCATTATGTATGATAATCTTTGAGGTGCTGCCTCACGTCCTTAGCTCACTGAAGGACATGAGTAAACCCTGATGGCAATTGTTAGCACTATACCCAAGCTGTGTTTTTTGGAAGCATCAGAGCAGGCTGCATTCCCTCTGCACAAACCACCCATTTCGGGGCACAAACCGCCTTGATGGGAAGGCAGGGGGTGCCAGAGGCGCAGCGGCTGGCTGTCAAACCCCGCCATCAGGGGTGAACCAGCGAGGGCACGACTTTGGGGGGCAGGAACCCCTCCGGTTTGAGGAGGCCAAACAGCAGGCCGAGGCAGCGGGGCAGCACCGGCAAGGGGGTGGATGTGTGTGTCCGGGGAGGCCGCATGCGGGCGCGCCCCGGGCTGAGGTGCCTGAGGGGGGGGCGCGGCGGCCATTTTGAGTCGGACAATGCCCGCCGCACAGGCACGGCGCAGCCCGCTGAGCGCCCGGCGGGGCGGGGCGGGGCGCGCGCACGCAGCGGCCGGGGCGCGCGCACGCTCCGCCTCCCGCCGGCCCTCGTTATGTAACGGCCGCAGGGAGCGCGCGCGC
>WYDI02016916.1:12151-23657 GCA_009867235.2 Psittacus erithacus
TGAAAGTTAGAAACACAGCGCTGCACCAGCCACTAAGAAGGAGAAAAAATGACTGCTACTGCTGAACCCAGGACACACTCTTACCACTGGATTCTTATTTTAGGCTTTGGTGTATCATACAGATGTATGCATCCTTTCTTTTCCCATGGCAAGTCAGAATAACAAAGATTTCCAGGGAATACTGACTGGTTTCTTCACTTTTTCTGTGAAAAAGCATTATATGCAAACATCCTGAAGCAGATGCCCTTAAACCAGTAGAGGAGATGTGAACCCAGTGGCAGTAACTACCAGGGAAAAAGTCAGAAAATATTGGCAACAAAAGTAAATTGACTTTTTTGTAGTGACTCATAAACACTGAGAATACTCAAGTAAATATGGGGTTAGACAGAAGTGCTCAGGGTAAAAAGACAGCTCTTGAATTATTTCAAATGACCTAGTAGCCCTTAACATGAATTATTTGTTGAACAAGTTCAGTGTCTCATGCTGTTGAAAACAAATCTCTCTCAAAGCACCTTTAGCTTTTAGTAACCTTCAGTGTGGTGTAAAGGACAGCGAATGTCCTGGATTTCCGGGCAGCAGATCTTATTATAGCATGCATTCACAGAGTGCAAACTGTTCTGTCTGGGGAGTACAAAGCACTTAAAAATAAGGTCCAAAAAGTAGATTCAGATGGATAATTGTAAGTATTAATATCTGATGGTAACTCTGAGTTGGCACATCTTCTGTCTTTCCAAGATTGCCATGATGTTCTTAATGTAAAAACCTCCCAGCTGCTGATACAAAAAAGTTAGCGGACAAATGTGTGGGCAGTTTCTTTTATTTTCCAAAGCTTTCCCCTAGAAATGCTCATGCTGCAGTCAAATGCTGAGGAAGACCCTTGCTGAGGGAGTAAACTGTCGTCAATAAATGAGCAATCTTTAGTTTCTGTTGTAATAAATATAATTCTTAAAGGTTTTTTTTTCTTTTTATATTTTCTCCTGTCACAATAAAAACAAGTGATGTAGAAGAAGAACATCAGACAATACACCCCCCAAACAGAAAACAATTTTTCTTTTTTGACTAACTCACCACTGAAAAATAAAAGTAGCATCATTTCAGTGATAAAAATTTTGTGAATTCTGAGTAAAAATGATTGTGACTTTGAGTAACCACAGGTTCTGGAATGAAACAGAAGTTTTTATAAAAACAGATTTTTTAATCTACAACTTCTTCAAGCTGTACTGAAGTCCTCCTGCTACTACTCAGTGTGTTTGCATGCAGTGAGAAAAACAAAGATTTGGGAGTTTCGTTTTTTTGTTTTTATTAATGCTCTCCTGAAGGCTATTCCTTTGTGCCTTCTGTCCTGCGTAACAAATACAGGTCTATTTGGAAATTCATTCTAGGTCCTGGCTCTATATTGCCTATTCATATCCCTCAGTTGTTTTCAAATTCTCTAGGCTCAGCTATTCTGAAAAGCTTATGTTTGTTCATGGCTGTTGTAAAGCAGGGAGTTTATTTAAACTGGCCATCTTCAACAGTTAATGCAGCGTCTCTGAAACTGCCAATGAGACTAAACTGGGTTGTCAGACTCAACATACTGATCTAGTGAGCCTATTAAAATCTTAATAACTTTGAAAATTGGACTCTAGGTAACAAACCATTTTCCCTGTGCATTAGACTTTCAGTAGATAAATCCATTAAACTATGTGATATCGCTTTTCTTCTCTCTCTGTTGAAGACTGCCCAAAGAAGTATTTTTAGAAATCTAGTTGAGTACCTCTAACAGTGGAACATCGTAAATCAGTTATCATTGGAATAAATTCCACTCATCCAAATTCTGCTGTGTTAGGAATTTTTTCTCTGCTTTTCTCTGGGTCAGCTTATTGATGGTATTTGGATTTCTGTGCCTGAAAAGAGGGTAGTTTGTTTAAATAAGCCAAAGTAGGGGGAAGGTAGCTATAGTGCTTTCTTGTTCCCTGTAATTTCTGAGCCCATAGCCAGTCCTGATCTCAATAAAGGAGCTGTCAATGGCATTCTGTTGTCTCAGCTTCCAATAGAGTGACAGAAAACTGACAGATGCAATATTTATAATGCATTGTATAAATGGGAGTTTCCTCCTTCAACTTTTTCTGAATGGGAAGGAAAATTCCTCTGCCATGATTCTTGCATATCACTTAAATTTCACCTTCATCAATAGATGTGAGTGGGAGGTCAAATTGAACTCTTCGGTGGAAACAAAGTTGCAGCCTTAATTAGGAAGGAAATCATAGATTACTCATAATAATCAACTGAAACTTGAATGCTAAGTTTGACTGGCAGAAAAACATCTGTCACCAGTATTACTACGTATGAGACCAAATCCATTTGCAGACAAGTATCAAGTGACTAGAGAGAACTAGCAGAAGTAAAAGGACTATTATGAGAAACTCCTTGTAATCCTTGTCTTTCAAGAAGAATAATTAGTGGAATTTTAGATATCTCAGCCACTTGTAATGCTTTCTGAAAGCAAATTAAATAAAACCAAGGATTATCATATATGACAGCAGTGACTGAAATGAGCCATTCTGCTCTACTATCCTACAGTCTTTATATCGTGTATTTCTGTGCAAAGTTGTCATTAGAAAATAATCTAGGGTGGTTTTTTGCACAGCAATTAATAAATAAAGAAGATGTGAAAGGTGGGAATATGTACAGCGCATCTAACCCAGATGTGTTATTTTTGATAGTAAACAATGCCTTGGAATGCAGTTGTCAATTCCTCTGTAATAGTGTTGCAATGTGTATGCTAAACTTTTACAAGAACCATAGAAAATGAACTGAGGAACATAATGTGTAGAGAAAAATACGGCAAAGCAAATATGTCTGACTGCAGGTGGGTCATTATCAAAGACTATGAAGCGCATATCAGTCTTCATGAGAATTACTGTTTTCTTGAGTTGATATTAGCAGCCTTGCTAAATGCTGCTACTCTCTGCTATTTTCAGCAGATTTTTTTGCCTTAGTGCAAAAGGGTGAATTTGATTTGGGGTTTCTTGAGCCAAACAAAAGTTTTATCTGCAAAGCAATCCAGATGCAGCCCTTTGTTTTTAAAGCCTAATTATTGAGAAATCTGCATCAGAGGATATTAATATTGTTATATTTTGATATTCAGACAAGAGCATTCTCTTAAAACTTGAGTGAAAAAGAAAGTGTTAATTAGTTAGTTCTGCTAACTGTAGCTAGTTGTAGCTTATCTATTTTCTCCTTACATGGTTAAAGATTTCCTCTGCAATTTAGGTTTCATCCAACAGAGAAGATCTGATTTCAGATAATTCTTCTAAGAAAGCAATTGGTACTTTAGTCTGCCTTTCATCCACATCCATTTATCCCAGGATAAGCACCCCTTTATGAGCTAATTCAAAATAAAGAACAACGTGCAACTTCTCATTTACAATGAATTGGTACATAATACATTTTTATTCTCAAACGCGTGCCTACCCGTAGCCATATCTCCAAGGAGGTGAGTGTTATTGTAAAATATTATATGATTTTCCACTTCTCCAAGGAAGCATAGCTGTCCTTGTGCAGTTTATGAAATGTCTGTGTTCTGACTTCATTGACAACTGGAATATTTTTCTTTGTCTTCTTTCCCTGTCACTGTTTATAATGACCAAACCAGAAGTAACTAGGGAATCTGTGCCTTTGCAGACAACACAGTCCTGTTTCCTTGTTACTTCTAAAGTTCACATAGCAAGTAGCAATTAACAGGAAGCGTGGCTCCTTAGATTGGGAGCCTGTTGTGCGTACAAATACTTTATGTGCAGCTCATAATTTATTCCCAAATCTTCTATAATCTAAGCATAAACCTCTCGTCAGTAGTGAAATTGGACAAATAGCTAGAGTTTGTAGAGACAGGGAAGTGATGAAGCAATGGACCTCAGCATGACGGCCACTGTCTTCATTCTCTAGGTTTTAGGATGTTTTGAGTTTGGGCAGAAGCAGCCATTCAGTTGGGCACAGAAAGTGAAGGTGGTGGTACCTCAGACATGACTAGTCTTAGTGAAGGTCGGGTTTAAGCATGAGAGAATAAAGTGAGGTGTGAGAAATCTTGCCAAAGTAAACTGTGTAACACTGTGGAATACAGGCTGTAAATACTGTACAGCTTTTCCCCCACACCACAAAAAAAAACCCCAAACCAAACCAAAACCAAAAAACCCCAACCAAACAAAAAACAACTCAAACACACAGAAAATCCCCAAAGCAAGCACACACTCTCCTAATAGGAGGATCTCCAAGCAGCTTTCAAATATCCACTAATTACCTCTCAGTGAGAAATCATACAAAGACCATTTAACTTGTTTTGGAATTAGTAATCGGTCGATCAACACTGCTACCATCTGTCAAAAGCAGAAAAGAAAGTAGAGCTTATGGACAAAGCACCAATTTGCAGTAGGGATGGATGTTCATACAAAGCATGTAACCACCTGACACTGAATTCAAATTAAGAAAAAAAAAAAACCTCTGAGACATTTGGTAGTTTTGTGTAGTAAAAATCATCATAGCTCAGATTTTCCATCATCTGACTTTTGAAGTGAAGTCTGAGCCTTGCAAAACAACCTGATGTTGCTGAAAAGTGACTGGCCATGTTCCTAACAGCCTATGCAACTGAAAGAGCTTAAAAGCTTCAGGAACTTTGAGGGCTCCTTGAACCTCTGAGCCTCTGCTGGTTTTCAAATTATTTAACTGAAGTCTCACCCCAGCTGCAGTCTTGGGCTGTCATCTTTACATTACTGGGGTATTATAAACCTGCCCGTCATCACTGTGACTCATTGTGTACAATGAAGACCTGCCTTTATAAGGAGTCTTTTTCTTCACTTCTGCAGAATGTTTTTCTGTAAATAGGGAAATGTCACATTATGATACCAGGTAGTCCACCCACTTCCCAAGAAGGACGAGACCCTTGTATCCGACCTGCCTGCCCTCCCTGGGCAGCCCGCCAAGTTGGAGGGTGTTCACCCAACCTATTCAGAGACCCTATGAGCATCACCTTAGGCCAAGTCCCTTATATGAACTATGAAGTTTCTGGAAACTTATATATATATCTCAAGAAATCTATTACATATACTTGTGGCAGGATACAGATTCGAGATAGCTGATGATAGTGACTGACTATGAAAACAGATTTGATTTGCAATAACTTATAATCAAAACTGCCCAGTGATAACACTAAATAGCTAGCAAGATGTTAGTAAGTAAATGCGCACAACACAGAGCTCTTACCCAGTAGGCGTCCCTGTGGGGGGGAAGAAGAGAGGTCCAGACCGTCAACTGATCCCAGACGTTTCGATGGAGGGCTTCTACCCCCAAACATCTCCCTTCTCTTTTGCCAATTTATACTATTTCTTCACTTTTAGGTGGAGCTTGATCCACTCTAGTCATGTACAATCATGAGATTTCACAAGCATAGGAGGAGTTATTGCAATTAATTCTAAGAACTCATTAATACCATTCCTCTCCCCTTTGAGCCTGCGCACTGCCATCTGGTGATCTTGGGCTGGGGTCTTCTGGATGAAGTAAGAGGTCTTCCTTGCTATGCACTTTTCACCCTTGGCACAGTTTCCCCAGCTGGCAACCTTGAGTCTTTTAGAAAGTAGTTGAAGCAAGTTCCTATCAGATATTCATCTTCTTGAGGGAAAGGGTCCCTGATTTTAAGCAATGTGTTTCTGTTACCTATTCTATTCTGTGTTATAGTTTAATTACCAAGAATATTACTATTAAGGACATTATAATGAGCAAAGTTCAGCTACAGGGCACGATTTCACCATCATTGCTGAGAGAGCAGTTGCAATCCACCTTTCTTGATGGCAACTATGAGGTTATCTTTACTCCTTGTAACAGGGATGAGCCGTGGTATCTCCGTACCACTCTACTCCATGTTCCAAGTATATCGCACCGCATTCTTACAGACCTTGTCTGTTCCACTCTGTTCCTGGGAGCAGCAACTGTGTCTCACCTTGGGAGCAGCCATTGTCAAAGCTGCTCCAATATTATGGTCTCTGAGCTGAACTTTGCGAAGCCATCTTTCTTCATTTTCCCCAGTTTCGGTTATTTTCTTATATAATCCACCTATAGTCTATATAGATAGACCTATATAGACTATAGTCACTCAAGCTCCACAATGCCAAGTTAGGAATATCTATTTCATGTGGGACGTCAACTGTGTTTTGAGCATTCAATATAAATTTCAGAGAGGTTAAGTTTTTCATTATTTTCCAAATTTTTACATACAATACCACTAACAAAGCAAAGCATATTATAGTTAAGACTAAAAGAATAACAGCAGGGTGAAGCATTTTGCTGAGAGCTCCTGTGGCAATGGGTGACCATCCAAAGAGTGTGTCCCACCACTGGTGTTCCACATGCCCTTTTACTCTTTCTAGGACTCGGTATATTTCATCGGTGTTGTGATGTATGGTGATTAGAGCATTTTTCCCATTGTCCCGAGCCTGTTTTAGCCATTCTGTCAAATCCTGATGTTGTAACAGTTTCTTCGTTAGGGTAGAGTTCATTCCGATAGATATAGGTGGTAGTTCTTGAATCAGAGTGAAATTCGATTGCAACAGTTGAGAAAATATGACTGGTGCTAAATAAGCAAAATCACATCCTGTAATCATAACAAAATTACACACACAAAGGTTTGAGTAGTTTTTCATATTTTCAACGACATTGTCAATAGATATGGAATCACAAAAGGTTCTAAAGCATACACAACCTTTACCAATATATACAAGTATTGTTTCAGTGTTTTCGTTAGGGCGAATTTCAAAATGACAAACATTTTGTTCAGTGTCAAGACAGATGTCTTGAGCCTGGATAGTGTTGCCTTCACAAATGAATCCTTGTTGTTCTCGCACAGTGCATGAATTGACCTCAATTGTTTGCCATTTGTTTCATTTTATTTTTTTTTGGCCCATACTCTATGCTCTAGAGGATAGAGTATAGTTCCGTTATGGTTCAATCCTAATGCAATGATTGGGTGTATTGTGAATACTGATGCATTGTATATAGTTAGCACAAAAGCTGTGGCTGTGCGGGTGGTGGAATCATAGGTAAAGTTTGCTAAAAACCACCAGGATTGAAATTTTTTCTCAAAGTCATTTGCATTGTCCCAGATCACTTTTCTGATTTTGCTGGGTAAGGTGCCTTCTTCACCTTCCCTTATAATTGAAGCGGTTATTGATTGCATCCATAGCTGAGCTTGGATGCAACTAAGAGCCAAGGAAACGTTATTTTGGACTGTATCAATTACATCTACAATCAGTTCGTGATCTTTTTCTTTCATCTTTTCCCATTTTGGTAATAAATCTGTTAAAAGCCATTGGTTGGTTCCCAAAGTCAATAGGGAAGAGCATGAAGGATGCTCCAGTTTATTCAAATCACCGGTTGCGGTGGTTAGTTTGTTCATCAATACTTCAGAATCCATGCTATTCAGAATTCCCAATCCTCTTCCCAGAATACCAGTTAGGTCTCTTTTTGTTCACTTCATGGTTCATTTCAGCAGCCAGGTTGTCCATCCTTCATAAGAGGTTTTTAGAAATGATGAGCAGGCTGGTTGGATTCCTGAAACATTTTGCATTAATAGTTTAACTCATTTGAGAGACCATGACAGGTTAAACAGTCTTTGTTGCTGGACTGTGTTTCTGATTACATATGGTCCAATTTCAAAAATTTTTGGGTTAGTTATGATGGGTGGTTTGGTACTAAATGTTGCAACAGTTATTTTTAATTTTCCTCAATATTTTGAGTAGGTTTCATTACCCATGATCCTGTGAGGATTTTGTACAGAGGTCAATTTTAGCCAACAATCTGATTTTTGGTTTTCACATAGTATGATAGGACCTTGGGGTCCGATTCTGTAACTAGTTACAGATTTAATGAGGGATTTGTTAATCCATCTACATCGTGTAGTGATGTCATCACTACGTGCTACGGTGAAAAAGGGTACAATACCATTTTCATTATTTAGGATGATTTGGGTGTCTGTGCCATGGTATGTGATTATGGCAACAAACGTCCTTAAGAGGTTGGCTACAGCCTTCATTTTGAATTTGAGTGTTAACCCCTGATCAGGTTGCTGTTGATGCCAAAGGCATATCATATAAACAGGTCTAGTTAAAGTAAAGTTTTGCCAACAGTCCACTTGTTTATTGATACAAGATTTGGTGACCTCAACATAAACTGTATTGTTGTTGTTATGCTGTTTGTGACAACAAATTATAGTGGAATTATGGTTAGCACAGCTCCAGCTCCATTCTTCAGTGGGGCAGAGTTTAGTTGTGACGCTTGGATTGAATGTTGGCCAGTCTACCTCCGGTGGGTTGCCAGCAATTGTAATTTGAGATGCCTTTTCATGTGTCAACACACTGATTTTCCTACATCCTATTTGGATGTTTTCCCCAATTGTTCCTGTCACAACATAAATCAATTCATCTCTGTCCTATTCCCACTCATGTGAGTGGTACATTTCAGTGTCATGCATCACTACAGTGGCTAAATTTGAAGGGTTGCTGCTGGGGTATTGCCCCATGCTGCCTATTTAAAGGATGAAAGCTTGAGACCATGGCCATTCTGGGTTCTTCTGGTTATGAATCAAGGGTAAAATGTGGAATAATATTACAATCCCAAGCTGTCGAGTAGCTATAATATTATTCCTACCAATCATGTTTCCAGATTACCGTGATCAGCAAGAATAGCACCACAGCCAAAATCAATATTAATAGGGCCTGTATACAGTCGAGATTTCTGTAGGCATATCCACTCGTTCACATATAATTCAGTCAAAATTCCTGTAAGAGAAAGAAAAAGAAACACATGCTTGGTTGAGAATACAACCGGCCAAGTGAGTTAAAATGAGGGTATTATCCACCGAGTCCTGACTCGGTGTAAATGGCTAGCACCTTCCTGTGCAGCTAACAGGACTGTTCTCAGTTCCCCTGTCTATGCACTTCCTTTTCCTGTTTCACTTCTTTTTTTCCCAGTGGCTACTTCCAATGCTACTGCTTTATATTGCCACTCACTATTCTGTCAGTGGGATGATGCACACTCCCTTTAAATCACTGTCCTCTTTTAGAGGAGGTACTTCTTGGATCAGGGACAGTTTGCTAGGGAGGGTTTGGAATATTAAATTACTATCAATGCCTTTTAGTAATCTAGATACTTTAATGTTGCCTTCTTTAATTGGCATAATCTCATTAATTCCTTCCAGATAGGCATATTGATATACAGTAATATTTGGTGGAACAGCAGTTTTTGCCAAAACTTTTACCAATGCATTATGAGCAATAGTAGGAGAATGTTTATACCCTTGAGGTAGCCTGTTGAAAGTATATTGTGTTCCACATCAAGTGAAAGCATATTGTGCCTCGTCTCCCTCTTCAAAAGGAATCATGAAAAACATATCTTTCACGTCTAAAGCTGCCATCCATGAGTGCGATGCTCCCTGAATTTGAGTCACTAAATCTGCGATGTTTGGTATGGCTGCTGTTAAAGGTGCAGTGTTGGCATTTAATTGCCTGTAATCGATGGTGAGCCTCCTTTGTCCGTTCGGCTTTTTAACTGGCCAGACCGGAAAGTTATACAGCAAATGAGTGCGAGTAAATACCTTGCTCCACTAAATCTTTCACCACCCTGTCAATTCCTGCCTGCACTGCAGCTGGCAAAGGGTATTGTTTTGTGCTTGTGATTCGGGATGGGGGGAGAAATAGACACTTCTAACAGTCTCAGATTAACAAAAGCAGAATCAACCCATGCCTGATTCCCATCACTCTATCCTGCAAAACTCCATAGGGAGCCATCAGGTAGTTTCCTTGTCCTCCTATATAATAAATCAAAGCCTAATATGTTAGTGCTGGCAGCACCGACTAGTATGTTAGCACAAGTTAAGTTTTTCCTCTCCTGGAAGCCACAGAGTTATCTTTGCTATTGTCCATTCCTTTACAACTCCTCCAATTCCTACAGCTTTCACTTTGCAGTGACTAGGTTTTATACCTAAAACCTCTGCCATTTCCTCCATTACTACCGACATTTGAGCATCTGTATCAACAAGAAAGTCTGCATAAATCTTTCTTGGTCCAATAGGGGTAGATACAATTGGTTCAGAAGGTTTGTTAAAGAACCACTGTGTAGCTGGTATCTGCCTGGAAGGGTGGCTCACTGTCCTCCCCGGGGGTACACGTGTTTTGGCTGGGGTTCTGACAGATTGATCAGGTCCTGTTTTGGTACAGATATGCCTGACCAAAACAGAAGAATGTTTTTCCAGCCGCTCTCTCTCCCTGCGCTGTGATGCAGCAAGCAGAGTTTTAAGGTGGTCCACTTCTGCTTTAAGCTGGTCCACTTCTGATTTAAGGTTTTCTTTTGTCTCTCTCTCTCACAGGCTAGTGATGATTTCTATGGCTTATTTTCTAATTTTAAAGAAGTATACATCTACATCTGCAATTGGTTCAGAGAAAAGAGAGAGATCTTTAGCCTCTTTCTGTGCACAAGACAAACAGGCTCCAAGTACTGCACAAATAACCCTTTTACCTCCTTTAAATCGCTGCTCAGCCTGACATTTTTCAATGCATTCTACCACTTTCTCTTTATCCTTCAAACACTTTTGAGCCCACTCCTTCCCAGCTTGAGAAGGGGCACATTTAAATTTTTGCAGCAGTTTGTCCATGGCTATCCTGTCCATGACGCCAATTTTACTGCCACGTTAAGACACCAGCTAGTCTACTCGCTTCCCAAGAAGGGCAAGATCCTTGTCCAACCCGTCTGCCCTCCCTGAGCAGCCTGCCAAGTTGGAGGGTGTTCGCCCAACCTATTCAGGGACCCCATGAGCAGCACCTTAGGCCAAATCCCTCATATCAACTATGAAGTTTCTGGAAACATATATACATACACCGAGAAATTTATTACATATATTCATGACAGGATACAGATTTGAGATAGTCAGTGATAGTGACTGTCTGCAGATCTAGTGACTTTTAAGGATCTACTCAGAGGGTATGGTTTTGTGGTTTGGTTTTTTTCCTCTTTTCTCTGATTTGTGAGGATATTCAGTTATCTTTGACTTTAGTTCCTATGACAAGGACTTTTCTACCCTCAATGAATCAGTTATACCAGGCAAACGGTGAAACTGCCTTTCACTACTTGAAAAACTGGGCCAAAGTATCCAACAATTATTTAACATCAAATACTTTGTTCAATGCGAGTGAGCACTTTTGTCAGCTGCCTACATAAGTAATAGCTCCAATTAGGTATTAGCCAGTAAAAACACATAATGGAAACAATCTCTCATTCTCTATAGAAATAATGCACTGGTGCCCTTCAAATAGCTGAAGAAGTGTTTTTTTTTTTTGAGAATCACAGCACAGGAATGAGGGGGCATATCTGTGGGGTGTGTTTTACATATTTTATTTTATTTTATTTTATTTATTTTATTTTATTTTATTTTATTTTATTTTATTTTATTTTATTTTATTTTATTTTATTTTATTTATTTTATTTT
>WYDI02016917.1:0-19091 GCA_009867235.2 Psittacus erithacus
CACAGCTTCTCTGGGCACCCTGTGCCAGCGCCTCAGCACCCTCCCAGGGAAAAGCTTCTGCCTAAGAGCTCATCTCATCTCCCCTCTGGCAAGTTAAAGCCATTCCCCTTGGCCTGTCCCTACAGGCCCTTGTCCAGCCCCTCTCCAGGTTTCCTGCAGCCCCTTTAGGCACTGGAGCTGCTCAAAGGTCTTCCCCTAAGGAGCCTTCTCTTGTCCAGGCTGATCCAGCCCAGCTCTCTCAGCCTGGCTCCAGAACAGAGCTGCTCCAGCCCTCGCAGCATCTCTGTGGTCTCGCTTCACATCTCTCTTATGTTGGGGGCTCAGAGCTTTAGTCTCAGTGGCAACTGATTGTTAGAAAATAAATTATTACAATAATCATAAAAAAGTGGTGTTTTTTTTTTAAGAAACAGCAACTTTTGGTTTTTAAACTACAAACCCCTGCATTTACCAACACAATTCACACGTTTGATCCTTAAACCCATTTCACACGTGCAACATCTGCCGAGTTGCTGCGGACCTGCAGGGGGAAGAAGGCAAATCCAGCGCTAAAGTCCAGTGAGCTGGGTTCAATTCCCACATCGGTTACACATTTCCTGTGTGAAACCGAGCAAGTCAGATCATGTGTGGGACGGGTTAGTCCCCGTTTCTAAACTAGGGATACTTCCTTATTTCACAGATGTGCTGTGAGTCATCCATTAATGCCTGTCAGACCCTCGGATACTACGGGAAGGGAGAGACTCACAGAGATAAACAGGGATCTATATAACTAGAAACAGATGGGAAGACATCCAAGGGACTTTCTCTGCTCATTGAAAAGTCTAGGATGGGATGCTGTGCTTATTAACTTTCCCTTATACCTCACACCATCAGCAACTTCTCTTCTCACCTTTCCAGGCACCAAAGGGCACCCATAGCTGCACCAAGAGGAAAGCAAACAAACAAAAGCAACTCTCATTTTGCCAGCAAGGCATGTGCAATGGGTTAATCTAATTCACAACTTAAAACAGTTTCTCCAGAAAAGCGTTTGTGTCGGAACGGAGTAATTATTGCAAAATCTGCATATTTTAGAGCTAAATATTCCCAGAAATATCACCATTGAAACTAGAAGGGAAAACAAAAACGAAGCAACAAGCACCGTGCAGCCTAGGAAGCATCCCCAGCACAGCAGAGATCTCCACACCATGAACCCAGATACGGCAAACAGCAGCTGAGAGCTCCCTTCCTGATGCTAACACTCACAAATGCAGAAGACACAGCAGTTTCTTCCTACCTTGAAGGTCAACACTCAGCTCTGCATCCTTTGGTAACAGTTTTAAGGCAGACCAAGCTCTTGCACACAGCCTCACGCTCGCTGCCTGGACCAGCTCTCGGCTGCTCCATTTCCATCATTAAGAGCAGCAGGGATTTGAAGCCAGGCTGCTGCAGACATGAAGGGCATGCCAATATACCACTCATATTCCAGAGGGTTTGTTGGGTGTTTTTTACATTGTTAATGAAACCAATCCTGTTTTCTTGCTACCAAAACTCAAGAAACCCCAGTTCTCTCGCAGTGTTCAAGCCGACCCTCAAGAACCATTCAACGCTTGTGACTATGAAGAGGGATTCTGTGCATCACCGTCACATCTCCTCCTCAGGATTGCAGAAATCTCTGCTGCTTTCACTTCTCACATACTCATTGCCGTAAGAAAGTCATTAGTTTTGAAACTACTGCTGCATAATGATACTTTCAAAATCCATCTGAATTGAACACTCCAGACTTGCCAAACCAAGAGTGGGAAGCCAGCTATCAGCGAGATGGTGATTCTTTCCAAGGTAACATGTCTTGCATACAGCTAAAGCAGTAATTGCCTTTCCCCAATAATATGTTCCCCTTGCCGAGACTTATGGTTAAACTCATGTATTGAGAAACCTTCCAAAACGTTTGTACATAGTTTCAAACCACAGGAGTGGAAAAAAAAAGAAAGAAAGGGACAACCACAGTTCAGATGGAGTTTATGACTTGTGCTCAATCTCATAATTGCAGGGTGAATCAGTGGGGAATGAGGCTTTAGTCAATACCACACTCCCTGCTCTCATGGGCAGCAAGCTTTGTCGAGATCAGCTGAAAATGGTTTCCCCTTGACCCTCCCCTGACTTATTGATGAACCTCACCTCAGAGACTGCCTTGCCTTTCTTCAATGGATGCACACAGCCACTTCTGGATGGTCATGCACAATGGTCACTGCACACTGCCTGCTCACGTCTTCATTTGCCTGGTGCAAAAGCCAAGTGGACAATAGAGAGTGGAGGTATAATGCAAAACCCAGGCAGATATAGGGAGTGTCACAGATTATTTTGCTGTATGAGAAGCAGAATCTTGCTTCAAGATGAAGCACAGCCTTCTGCAGAGAGCAGACACAAAGCCTACACACTGATTTGGAGCAAGATCCTTTCATGTCTCTGGCCCTCAGGGTCAGAAAATTGATCCTGGTTCCTTTTAGTTACTGATGTAAGAGCTGTCTCAGTTGCTCTGAAGTTGGAGGGTGGAGGTTTGCATCTGCAGCTAGTCACTACCCTGCTTCTCCTGCCCTGAGGAACTGCTTCCTCGCACTGTCTGGTGAACTCAAGGGTTGGGACGGAGCAGAAGGAAGTGCACTACGGGAAGTTGAACACAGACAGACGAACCACAATGGAGGTCAGGCTTACAAGATGTTAAGAAACATATAACAGGCCAACTTTCAGACATCACGCTCAGCACTGTCTTCTCATAGCAGGCTCCAGTTTGAAAAGACCTGTAAGCAGCTGCTGGGATGAGGTGGGGATCCTACCCAGACCCACAGCGCCCTTGCAGCAAGGTTGGTCTGCAGACCACAGCATGGGTCATGAAGTTGCTGGTTTGCATGTGTAGGTGTCTGGGCTCACTGCACACATTTATCAAGCCCTATGCAAATGCACACCAGACCCAGAACCACGCCACGGGCAGAGTGCCTCATCTGTCTTTGATGTGTATCGCAGTAGCCCAGCAGTGATTTTAGCACTCAGTGGGGAAAAAAAATGGACTCCAAATCAACTACCAAAATGGAAACGAGTTTGTCTGAGCTCTTTCTGCGTTTCGTTTCAGCCTGTAATGACACACAGCAAGTGCCAGGTCCCGGCTCCTACTCGCACATCTGGACTGTGCTGTCCAAAAGGGAACAATTTGGAACCTCTTCTCTTGTTCACTTCAGGAGAACAATTAATGGAGTAAGGGTTACCCAGCAGGCAAGCCTGCAGCTACTAAATTAGATGCTCAGTTAATCACTATGCAAAAGAGTCCTGAATGACAGAAAAGAGGCAGCAGCAGCAAGGAAATCATGACTGTGCGTAACAATGAAATTCATTTCCATTCCTTGCAGAGTATTCTCCAGTGTTCCATACACAGATTTTACCACCCATGATTTAGACCCCACAGCAGACTACGTAACTCCTATATGTTTTGCTTCATAAGGATGCAGTTGGTTACTGCAGAGGTTGAAGCCATTCCACAGCGGGGAAAATGAGGAATTTTGGTGTATTTAACAAATATAAGACAGGCTACTTGTGGCTGATTGCAGACGTGACAAGGAAAGAAGGACTGAGAGAGCATTCAGGCAGGAAGGCGCTGCCTTGACCGTGTGCGAGTATGTGATGTGTAACATCCTGCATCATGGAGAACACATCCTCCTGCCCACCCTCAGGATGTACTTGCAGGACATAGCTGGGTCACTGATGCTGCCTGCAGGGCACAGCAGGTTTGTAGGACTGAACAAAACCAAATGAGGAATTTGAAGACAATGAAATCAATTGAAAGAAACTTTTAACATGCAAATTCCATCTCTGCTTCTTGATAATTTTACTCTTTGAGCTATTACATAAACTGCTTTTTGTCTCGTCAACAATAAAGCAGAAGCAATTAAGCAAAATGCAATAAAACTTAAGCCAAATAAAATTAAAACAGACTCTAAGATTTTTGTATAAACTCAGTAAAATGACAAAGTGATCTTTCAAGCTGACATCACAAAAAGCTTCCAGTTTGCATTGAATACAGAAGCAAGAAAAACAAATGCTATGGAAAACATCACGCAAACATCTCTCACTGGGAGTGGAGCTTTCTGGTAGCTGTGAGCTGCATTATCATTTATCCCCCTGCAGAACTGCAGTCCAAGACCACACCATAAGGCTCCCCCTCTTTACACAGGCTTAGCAAAATGGGGCAATGAAGCATCTACTCCCGAATGTATTTGCACCTCTGTTCATACCTATATAGACATTGAACTCTGCAACAACACACAACGCTCAATCAACTAGGGAGGGATGTGGGGCTGCTGTAGCAAGTCCACAGGAGGCCACAGAGATGCTGCGAGGGCTGGAGCAGCTCTGCTCTGGAGCCAGGCTGAGAGAGCTGGGCTGGGGCAGCCTGGACAAGAGAAGGCTCCTTAAGGGGACACCTTAGAGCAGCTCAAGTGCCCCAGATCATGACCTGCCAGGTGGGTAATCCCTGCTGCTGCGAGAAGATCACATCACTTCAGGTCATCACCTCACCAGATCTCACTGGCTACATCAGGATCTGGAGGATGCTGGTATTTTGCTAGGAGGTCTGCAAGGAAATCCAGGCTGCCCTAAACTCAAGGAGCAGCTACACCACTGCCCCCAGGCTGGGAGGTTGATGGTAGTTTGTGACTGAAATCTGAGGACTGATCATTAAGGATCCCATAAGCCCTTCTGGGCAACCACAGCCTGAAATTCCCACACTGCTGGACAGGAGGTTTTTCTTTGCTGCCTGCCCTGCAGTACTGTGCAAGGCTGCTGCATGCTCTCACCCAGCTGCCCTCTCTCCATCCATGGTATTCTAGCACTGGAAGTGATGCACTGAGTTAGCCAGGTTCCTAAGTGCTCCAAGGGTAGAAGATACTAAAGAAATACAAATACATCATTAATTCTCTGAGTTAGGATGATGCCAAAGCAGGATGCAGATGGGGGAATTACTGCAGCTGAGCATGGCTCCAATGAGAAAAACAAAAATACATCAGATCTTCCTAAGCAGTGTGTTACTTTCTGAACACAACAGCAATACACAACACTGTATTATGCCAGTCTGTACCTTATTTAGCCCAATACAAAGAAGAGATATTGAAAGTGACAGTGAAAAAACCATGGAACCTCAGTGAAAATATTTCCAAAAGGAAAACCTCCCTCACTGATTCAGGACCCAAGACAATGGGGTTTTTCCTATCCTCAATGAAAAGACAGACAGAAAGAGGAGAAAATGGTCCCTTTATTTTCTACAAGCAAACCCAGAGTTTCCGATCCTATCACCAGGCTGGCAATCTCCTACTTACAGAAACAGTCTTGACTAACTGAGATCATAAACTGAAAGTCATTTCTATTTTGTCACATAACTGAAATGGTGGGGGAAAGAGCAGACTACACACACGGGGCAAGCACCTGTGTGTCCCCAATGCCACCTTCATCCTGAGGAGCTTCCTCGATAAAGACTTTGCTCTGTTTTCCTTATGTGGCAAGGGAATCGGTACAAGAGGCAGTTTCATTTACACAACTTCTCTCAAGGTAAATGTTTTCTCAAGGTAACGTGGAGCTGCTGAAACACCGCGCATTGAGCTGAGCAGACGGCAGCAGAACCGGCTGCTAGAGATGGTGCAGCTCGTACAACTCCTTCTCCCCAGCAACGTGTGCCCAGACCTCACTTCGAAAGGATAATATCTATCCTGCAGATGTCTGTGCACACACACACACAGATCTGAGCATCCCTGAGTCCAAATGACAAGGTGCACAGCTCTGTGCAAGCAGCTACAAAGGGTGTGAAGACATGTCACTGTTGGAAGACCCTGGTGTTCCTCACACCAAAAGCATCGGGGTTCAGAAGGAGATGTCCCATTTTTGAGCTCTCATACTGCCAGTAGAGGCCAAGCAAGTCACAAAAAAATGCAGAACTCATTTTAAATCTGGATCTACATTTGTTTAAGAGGAAAGAAAGAAAAACCATGACTGAGTTTGGAGGGAATGTTGTCAGCTTTGTAGGAAGAAAAGAATCAAGTCTGGGCAGTGTTTGCTTCCTTGTCAACACAAGCTTTACACAACTCCCCTGTGTGCACATACAGAATATACCTTATGCCAGTGAAACGAAGCAGCATTTAATGAGAACCAGAATGTGTTTTGGTTAATTTCCAGGTGATTGGCCTCTTATTAACAGATTGTTCTTGTAGATGAATGCAAATATTTACATAGGGACCCCATGGGCCGTGTGTCCATCTAGTCTGGTTTTTCCCCTCATAAACCTGTTCCTCAGTAATCCAGAGCACTGGCACTCACTTAGGGAATGAGAGAAAATCCAGAGCAGGGTTTTCCACATCTTCACCACCCCAAACAGGATCATCCTCTGCATCAGAGAGTCTCATTTCCACTCTTCTATTAAAGTATCAATCAAAAATTCCCCATCCCTGGCTGCTACACAGGGCTGCAGCGAGACCGAATACCTGCATCTAGCATCTGCTTCCAATGGACTGTAGTGCCTCACACTAGACCATGTTGCCCAAGGCTCTGTCCAGTCTGGCCTTGAACACTGCCAGGGATGGAGCATTCACCACTTCTTTGGGCAAATGAGGGCCTCAACACCCTCATAGGGAAGTTCTTCCTCGTCTCTAATCTGAACTTCCCTTAAATTTAAGCCCATCACCCCTTGTCCTGTCGCTACAGTGATACATGCTGCTATCATATTCACCGACCAGATAAATTATCCAAACATACCTAAGCCGTAAGCAAAATGACATCTTCATATAGACCAGGAGAACACGACCACTTCAGTGACACAAAGCTGCACTTTCTAATCCTAATAGACTTCTGGAATTTGTTTCTAATAGCTAATGAATTAAGAATCAGCCAATTACGTGTGCCTTTAGTACGATGATTCTAATGAAATAAAGTGTGAACTTCTGTTTAATTAGAAATGAGCTCACACTGCTGAGCAGAGACACTTCTAAAATATCTTTCGGCACTTCACAACTGAGCTCATCAGGGCTTTGGGTTGGAATGGCATTAAGGCAATGATATGGAGGTCAAATAGGAAAGATTACCAGGCAAATAAATGTTTTTCAAAGCATGGTCCCACATCCCTAGCAAAGGAGGTGGATCCATCCTTGTGCATAGTCAGGCAGGAAATCTGAGATCATATTCCTTCTGCTTAGCACTTGAGGCTCAACAGCAGTTAGTTAGGCTTCAAAATGTTTATTTGGTGATATTTTAAAAGAATTTAAATGCATTTGGCAAGAAAAAATGGACCAAGATTTTCATTAACACTTCCAATTTTGGTTTTTTTTCTTTAAAAGCAGGTTGCTTTCTCCTAAGATGCTTAAATAACAGCCATTAAACCTGCAGAGAACCTAGATCCAGAACTCACTCGTGTGCCTCCTGCTTTGCAAAGCCTCAAGAGGAAGAATACTTCAAAAAATCTCACTGAAGATGAACTGATTTAACAGCAAAGAGACCCCAAAACCCCTCAGTGTTTGAATGCAAGCAACAAATTCTCTGGTCAAAGATCACAACTAGCTATATATATCTGAATGTTTGATTAAGTGGCTACTTTAACAGAACCAAGCAAAACGACCTTAAAACTAACATCTTTTAGCTAAATGGATTCTCACCCACATTCACCTCTCCTCCTGACCAAGCCTTATCAGCATGAGAAATAACAGGAGGCGTTTATGAGAGTACCGACACTCCGATTTTTGTCCAGATGCTTTGGCTGCATCTCACACTCCTCACACGTGGATTCACAATGGGCTCTGCTGGCATGTCCCAGAGGAACAGCCAGATTTTGCAAAACACCATCTACAAAGCACAGCACTAAACCAGCAACTCTTACTTTACAGGGCTACTAAAACCAAAACACAATTACCTCCACCTTAACACAAAGCCCACCTCAATTATCCATAACAAGCTGGTTTTGCTGTGTCCAAGGACTGCCTGCTAAAATTACTATGGAAGCACTGGGTGTTATAACAAGACTTCTCTCCCTACCTTCCCCTCAATCTGAAAACAATGTTTGTAGACAAGGCAAGTCTGGAATTGCCTTCAGCCTCTTTAGGAAAGGTTAAAATATATATGTGTATATATATATATTAAGAAAATAAACCTATTAAGGGGCCAGCATTCCTGCTTTATGCCAGAGCATTCGCAGGCAAACAAAAAGAATAGCTGCAGGCCTTGACAGGAATGGAGCCGACCATTTACTGGTGTAGGCCTGGTTTATGACTGCTGTCGCTGCAGACACCACTCACTGGCTGTAGGCAGCAGACAGCAGAGGCTGTCTTTCATCTGCTCCGCAGCTGAACAGGGCAGTTATGTCAGGACAAGCATAAAACAGTGGGGGACAGGTTCAGAAAAGGTGTTGGACGAGGTTTCTGCATGCCCCTGAAGAGACAGCTCCAGTCACGTCTTGCTAAAGAGGGGAACGCGGAGATCTCCCGTTAATGTAAGAAACAGCAAGAGCAGGTTTGGAGGGAGAGTTCCTGTCTTTAAATAGACCAACTGACATAGTGGGAAACACCCAGACGAGCTTTCAGCCACAGCAGCCCTGTTGCAAGTCAATAACACTACAACTTCTGCAAGAGCAAGTCATTAAATGAGCGACTCTCGTGCCATCAGGGTGGGCAAATGAGGCGCAGCAGGAAAGAACTCCCCTGCGGCTCGATGTGAAAGGGCAGCTAGCTACGAGATCTGCTGCTTTCTCTGCTGCTTGCCCCTTGCTTTGCACCGCAGCCTGCAGAGCAGTAATCGTCCCTGCATGCTTCCTTTTGGTTGCAGCCTGCACCCTGGGGTGTGCCCTGCAGCCGGCGACAGGATGTGGTCCCACACCTCCCGTGCACTCTGCATACTGGTGCGCAACATACAGCACCCTGAGGGCTCGGAAACCCCATGAAGGTTGCTAAGATTTCCCCCCAGCTCCTCCACCACCTCTTTAGCCGACCACAAGCTACCCAGGAGATTCTTTCCTCCGCTTCCAGGTTGCAGCGAGTGAAGAGCATCTCTCTGCACGCCTCCCAACACGCCTGCTGCATCACCCATGGCTCTCCACGGTGCTGGGCTGCACACCAGAAGGTGGTGCTGCAAGAATGGTGTAGAACCAATTGCCTGACCTGAGCTAGGGTGGAAAATGCTGAATCATCCTTCGGGCTTCATAAAGCCCCACTGCCTACCAGACCTGCTCACCCAAAACCAAGAGAGTCCAAAGCTGAAGGAAGCCAAGCAATCAATTGGCCATTTGTGTAGAAGCCCTCTTCAAAGAAACATAAAACTATGACTTTGGTTTTCTGCTTTGCAAAATGCTCCTCTTTGAGCCTTTTGCATTCATTCAGGAACACCGGCATTATGGGGAGGAGAGCCATAAATATGGCCCTGCTTTGGCTGCAGAGAGAGGATGCTTGGGCAGACAAGTAGCAATCTAACCACACCCCCAAAATAAGAGAAACATGCCTTTTTTTCTTCCTCTTTGCCTAAAAGTCAGTTTGGAAGATGCTGTTCCTGCCCACAGCCAAAGGATGTAGCATGCGCACAACCAAAACTGGAGTTTAAGAGAAGGATCCCCAGAAATATTACTAATAATAAAAAAGATCATTCAAAACAAGAGGGAAGCTGAAGCTTGGATGCAGAAGTGTTAAATTATAACTATATGTACTGCATGATAAATGTACAAGAGTTCATTTGTTTTCACAGTGAGCTGCTGCACAGCTCACAAACCAAATACTATGAGCTGTAGGGGCTTGAGGGCTCCATGGGCTATTCTGTGATGCCACATCCTAACGCCAATGAACTGGTGAGCAGTTAGACTAGCATTTGACTTGGGAGTTCCTATTCTTAGCCTGAGACTGAACAGCAAACAACATTCATGCTCACATTTGGGGGGCACTGCAAGATACAGGATTGCAGGAAAACAGACTGTAGTCAAGGCCGTTGATATTTTGGAATAAGCATTTCCAGGAAGATTAAAAGGGTCTTCAGAGATCCATAAATGTTAAGACCAGAAGACAGCATGATAAATGATAAAGCCTGACCTCCTGCCAAATACAGGCTGAAGAACCTCTCAGACATTTCTGCATCAAGCTTATTACTTGTCCTTGAGCTCCAGCATCTCTCAAGAAAACAGAAAACAGTCTTGATTTAAAGACTACAAATGGTGGTAGAAGCAGCAGTGCTCAGCTAAGATGTTCCAGTGATTGATTTCTTCTCTTCTAAGATTCTGTTCCTTTTTTCTACGCTTACTTTATCGAGGTTCATTGCCTAAACTTCAATGAGAAATACTCTGACTCTCTCAAGCCAAGAACGCATCTTTGTGGGCCCTTCCTAAAACCAGCCATAGATGTTGTAATTCCCCACCTACAATTACTATTTGAGATCTATTTGGGGTAAGAGAAACATATTTTAAATTTCAGACCTTACACAAACCAAAACACAGGGGATTCTTGGAAACGTGCCTCTTTTCAATCAGCCTCCTATACATCTGACACGAACTTGCTGGCTGCAACTGGTTTTGAGGGCTGCAGAGGCTGACTGTGACACTGTGGGAGCCAGAAACCATCGCTATTTTCTCTGGTCCTGGAGACACTACGGTGCTGAAAGTCAAAGGGGAATAAAAAAGGCATACTTCTGTCCTTTGCAAGCTAGTTGACATTCCAGTACCCACATCTGGCTATCCACCAATGACAAAATTCATAGTGGGTTTTTTCTGTAGCACCAAGATTTTTTAAATGTTATTCTTAAATACTGAAAACAAGGGAAAAAAAGGAAAAAAAAAGGATTATTTTATTCTTAGCAACTGCAGGGCTTCATAACCACAGAGTGCACAGCACCCAAGCCTCAAAGTTCAACACAATGCAACCATCAGCCCCTGCAGTTTCCCTCTTAGCTCCCCAGTGCCCGGCTGGAGGACTGGGTATGTGGGCTGTTGTTTTTAAAGCTCTGTTCCAGTTCCTTAAAGAAACAATAAATCTGCAGGGCTATTATAGCAATTTAAAAAGTAAACCTAAGAGGGAAGCAAATTTGGTAGCTGCTCCATCTGGCTGGCAGACTGAACCCAGCCGAGCTGCACTCCGTGGTTTAGGAGGGACTCAAAGCAAGGTCAGACATTAAGACCAGCTCCAGAGCTGCTTCCCCCAGCAGCATGGAGGAACTGGTTTACTAGAAAACACTGTATAAATATTTTGCTGAGCTGCAGAAGGAGGAAGCTTCCCCAGCCCCGGGCTGATTTGTGTCATGATGAGTTCCCAGGCACAATGCTCAATGAATGCTATTATATGAAAGGGTGGTTATTTCACATTGCCAGAACACACAATCCCGTGTCTTACCCGACGGCCCTGCAGGCTGCCACGGAGAAACTCCTCTCCAAAAGAGAATGGGACGTTTATGTTGGGATTAACACTTTGGCGGCGGCAGCGGGACTTCCCCCAGTCCCTGCACTGCTTCAACCCCTGACCAAGCAGCACTGGGGGCACAAACGTTACCACTGACACTCCCCCATATGAAGTGAGCTAATTGAACCTCTTCAGCACAGACAGGGAAGGTCGGGGCTTTTCCCACTTCTTCACTGGTTTCATTATCTCACCCGCTCACTGGCTTTGATGCTCTGCGGATGATCTCGTTCCCACCACTGCAAGGCAAACTTGTCTTGAAGGGCTGCAATGTAGCGCTGGGCAGATCTAATCAACAGTTGAAGGGGGTTTATTTCCCTGGGGTATTTCATTTGCACTCCAATTGTCATTTTCTTAATGAAGACAGATGAAGGAAACACCAGGTTAAGAAGCTCCTATCCTTGCAAGTAAAAACAATACGCCTCTGCTCAGCCCCAGCTAAGGTCCTGCCTTGCACGCTTTTGCCTTGATAACAATTCTGATTTTCTTTAACTGTTTCTGCACCAGGGTGACTCCTGTCCTTGAGGCAGCCATTCCTGAAATGCACAGTAAATATAACCAGAATTAGGCCCAATGTGACCTTCTGCTCCTATCCCTACTGCCAGTTTGAAACTTAATCCATTTCTAACAGCTTGTTTTAGCCCAGGACCCCAAGTGCAACACCAGTGAATCCTAGACAGCCTCACAAATATAGAAGTGCATTGTTCCTGTATTACAACTGAAACACAGGATCCTGGAGAAGTGTTGCAAGACAAGCCAGTATCAGAGCTTAGCCCAGACGTCCTGTTTTGCCTCCCTTCATCATGATAAGCTTCTCTTTTTCCATTCTAAAGAACCATGCTTTAAACAAGCAATGATATTTTCCTCCCACTTCCCATGCTGCAATCTTTCCCTTGAATTGTGTGGTGGATCTTCATCACTTCTTCCAGGAAGACAAAAGGGTCACTACCTCACTGCAGCGTGCTGCAGGTTAATGCCGCCATAGAAAGCTCTAGGAAGCAAGAGGTTTTGAGGGTTCAGAGCTCTGAAATTCATATGAGAAGGAGAGGAGGTGGAAGATTACAGACTAGCACCCAATTCTCTGACACCAAGAGGGCTTTGACCTCAAAGAGAACAGGATCTGACTGCGGGTTTATGTACATCATCATACAATCTTGCATTTCTTTGATCGGCTTTCCTGTTGTTTAGCAGCGAGACGCGCACATCTCTACACGGCCAGGAGTTCTTGGCCATTTGTGGTACACAAGGATACCAGCACAGTCATCACTTTAAGGAACAGCTCTCGTCTGTGTCTCCCCAGCAAGGAAGCTGTTTCCCCCAAGATGCTGGGGTATTCATTGACAATGTGGGAAGGCAAAGTCATCTTCTGCTCTCTAGATACTTCTGTAATGCCCTGCTCCATCTTCTCACCCAGTATCTCTGGCTCTTCTACTTCTTCCCTGTAGCTCCAAGCATGTGCAACGAGTTTTAAATTGCCACCTTCTTTCCCAGGGGACCCATCTCATTCCTCGTTACTCCCCTTAGTCATTATTTCTCATTTGACTGGACAATGCAGCAACTCTCCAAAGCACTGTGGGACACTGTCCACATACAGAATGTGCTGTATTAGCTACCAGGCACTTCCAGAAGAAAAACCTTATCCAGTGTTTAATGCGGCATTTCAGCCTTAAGGGCAAAGCCAGCGACTGTAGAGCTAATCAGAGAAGTCCTCATGGCCAAGTAGACCTTTCTGTAGGATCAGCAACTCACCTCTGTTGTTTCACCCCAGGGTAAAAGTAGGAAAGCTCATCTCTCTATGAATCATCCCCTAAGAAAACATCCCCAGTTGAAATATAAAACACTGCTGCCACAACACCAACTTCATTTTTAGAAGCACATTAAAATAGAGCGTGTGTTACCCTGTGAAAAATCATCTCCTCTCGACTTTGGTAAAGGATGACATAAAAGCAACGATACACTCTCCTCTGCGGAAAGCCACTTCACACCCTGCACCAGGATTACTGCACACCACCAAGCTAAGAGAAAAGACTGAAAACAAAAGGGGTGGGGGGAGTACAAAATGGGTCTTAACACCTCAGTGAGATACCAGGATTAAAGAGAGGAATGTAAAGGGATGAGACAATGAAGATTTTGGAAATAAAAGCATATTTCCCCCTAAAAAAGTGAAAAGAAAGAGCTGCATGTATTTTGGGGAAGGGTTTTGGTTTCTGATAGCCAACCCTGGGTCTGAAACGGATGCTGATGCAATGTGAACTCCTGATTGCTGCTGTGAAACCAGCAAAGACTTGACATATCCTGGTCTAGCAGTGCAGTACACACTTCTGCACCAGTAAAGTAATGGAAAAGGAAAGGAAATCAGCCCTTGTCAGCAGGGTGCATCATTTCACCAACCCCATAGGGTGCCCTTCCCTTGAGATAGGCTCCAGCTGACACAAGGACTTGAAAGGACATCCCATCCTCAGGTATCCACCAGAAACCATTGCAGATAATGAAATCTGTGCCAAAAGCAAATACTTCTCCACAGTTCTTAAAAGGGCCTATAGGAAAGATGGGGAGGTACTTCTTAGTAGGACCTGTTGCAACAGGATGAGGGGTGATGGCTTTTACATTAAAAGGGAAGATTCAGGCTGGATGTGAGGAAGAAATTGTTTACAATGAGGGTGCTGAAACACTGGCATAGGTTGCCCAGAGGGGTGGTGGATGCACCATCCCTGGAGACATTCAAGGCCATGCTGAATGTGGTTTTGGGCAACCTGGTCTAGTTAAAGATGTCCCTGCCCATTGCAGAGGGTTTGGACTAGGTGGCCTTTGAAGGTCCCTTCCAACCCAAACTATTCTATGATTTAACTGATAAAGACGTAGAGTAATGGTCATAGCATCCACACAGGGAAGATCTGGTCTTTCACACTTGCAAAACTCAAAGCCATCTTAATATTTTGATTGAAGCTTTCGAGGAATAAATATGAGAATAGAGGGATGAATCTGATGGAAAATTACCTCCTCTGACAGCTACTGTTCTGCAACCTTCGCTATACGCGGATACATATGGGCAGGGACATATGCAATGCCATACAGTTTTGTTTTGTGAGTATCTGAACAGCTTTTCAGAAATGGAAAACAGTAAGGGGGAAAATAAAACAGGGAAAAAAGTGATGGGAAAAGTCAGTGTCATATACAAGTGAGAAAAGATACGGCTTCTGGTGAGACTCAAGCGGAAAATTACAGAGGGACTGCTCCAGAGAGGGAAAGGCAAGTGTGGGATGGGGCAAGGGTGCTCTGCAGATGAGGGTTTTGGCCATACCAGAGGATCAGGAGCAGAACTAGGCTGTGCCTCAGGGGAAATTTGGGACAATCCTCAGAAAAGAAGCTGTGAAAAGAAAAATGTTCAAAGACATTGGCACAGGGGTAGCTGGGTCAGCTCCAGATGGGCAATATGGGAAAGGTGACAGGAGATGGGTTTACTGACAACACAACACGTAAGAGGAGATGGAGAACTAACGGCTGGCTCTAAATGCTGGGTGCAACACAATTCTCCCTGAAAGCCCAGCCAACCTGAGGTTTATACACTGCCCCATGTGAAACGAGTCAAAGCTATTAATCAAACTCATCAAGATTTCAAACAAAACTCCTTAGATGTGCTTTTATTTCACATAATTAAAAGCCAGACAGCTAAATTAATCCTAATTAATCTGATTAGGATTATTGCAGTAGTAGGAATCATTTACTGGTATCAGAAGCTTTTTTTCCCTTCTCTCCAGAAAAAATTCCCTTTCTGCACCTGCTTTTAACACCACCATACCAGATAGCACATCCAAAATATAATTAATTACATTATGGTCAGGAGAGATCTCATGCACTCAGTGAAATGCAATGAATAAATACAAACTCATTCACATTATGTACTCTCTACAGGGATATTTAAGGCTTTTTCCTCCAAAGTGAATCAGTTTTATGTAGGTAAAGTCCTTGAAAATATCAAATTGCAAGTTTTTGTTCACAGCACTTCATTTCTTCTCAAATTCTTCTATCTTTGGTAGAGACACACAGGTCACAGAGGAGGGGATGAGAAGCAGCATTTCTCATCCGGCTCACTCTATGAGCCCAACATGATACTGGCCTCCTGTGCCTCAGTTTATCCCTTTGCAACATGGGAACAGTATTTCTGGCCCTATGGCAGAGGTGCTGGAAATCCTAATTCACTGTCATACCTCTGAATTCCAAGAAGAATGGCAGGTAGAAGTTATGTTTTCCCATTTAAGCTTTAATTTCCAGGAACAGCAAATGTCACAGAGCACACGAGGTTTGAACCCGAGAGCTATTCTGACAAACATGTATACCTTTAGGTGCAGCTACCAACAAACCCCAGCTTCATGCTCCTCTTGAGAGGAAACCCAATAAACTAATTCTCATTTGAGCTCATTTGCAACTCATTTCCTTTGGGCATCCACCCGTTTTTGTTTTCATTTCCTATTTTCAACAGTGACAGGGACATAAGCAGCGGCTGTCCACTATGTTTTTGGTCTCCACGGGCAGCAGCTGGCTTTGCCCCTTGCATTATATATATGAGCTTGGTCTATAAAGCCCCATTAATCAGACCCCATGGAAATTCCTAAATCTTGGAATACTACATCTTTTGCCATCTGCACCAAAATGAACTTATGTGATAGTCCACTGACAGAAACACAGTGTTTGAGCCAGACGGTGAAAATGCAAGCAAAGGACATAGACATCAGCTTGGACACAAGACCTGCTGCCACCCACAGCAGGTCCAACACACCCCTACCATCACCCACAACTGCCTCCTTGGCTAGTAAGGCATGAAACAAACTGCATTTGCTTTCCTTCCCTCTGGATCTCAGCCCCAAACACTCTTTATTAAAGAAGTATATGCAAAAGGGACACTACAGGGTGTGAACAGAAGGTGGGGTTTCCCCCGAGAACAAAGGCAAAAAGAAAACTGTAACAAACATAGGGAACAGTTGCCTATTTTCAAAGGAAGCGCAGCTTCTACACTTTCAAACTGGAGGAAAGGTAGATTCACCCTGTTAATTATGTGAGGTGCTGCCATAAAGGCCAGGTTGGACACAGGGGCTTAGAGCAAGCTGCTCTAGTGGAAGGTGTCCCTGCCCGTGGCACGGGGCTGGAACTGGATGAGCTTTAAGGACCCTTCCAACACAAACCAGGCTGAGATTCTATGATTCTATGGCAGATTTCTTATTACAAATCTTCAAGAGGGCTGATGAAATCCCTGGCTTTGGGATACAGATACCATCCCAGGGAGTTGCACTGCATTTTGCATCTTTTGCAAGGCAAACGCAGCACCGCAGGATGCTGCCACAATGTGCACTGCCAAAGGGAAAGACGTATTGAGTGGGCGCCCAAGGTGTCCTAGCTCTAGCACGATTTGGTGTCTTTCAGATTGATTCGAGTGATGGAACATAGTATGCTTACTACAATTGCTGCTGATACCAGGCTGGGACAGGCTGCAAGTACTTCGGAGGCCAGGATTAGGATTCAAAATGGTCTTGATAAATTGTAGAAATGGTCTGGAAAAAAACAAGGAGAAAGACAATTCAGGACTGATGGATGAACAGCGCTAAGACAGGAATCATCAATGGCAAGGGAAACTATTATCAGCTCACAAAGCTGGGGCTTCTTGGGGGGAAAAGGTCTCAGGATTACCATGGATCACAAACTGAACAGGAGCCGAACACAGCCATGTTACTGCAATAAAACAAACGTCTCACTGCAATACAGAGAGAGGTGAACTTTTCACCAAGGAACTTCTCATTTAGGTAGCACAACTGGAGTTCTGATGTTGGACACTGCATTTCCACAAAGCTCTGGAGAAAGTCCCAGTGCAGACAGTGAGAATGATCAAAGACTGAGAAAGCACAGACCGGAAAAATCAGTGAAACAAAATCACATTCATCTGGACTAAAGAGTAAAGACAACAGGGAGGCATCATAATGGTCTTCAAATGCACAAACAAGGCCAGAGCAGAAAGGAATAAACTATCCTCTTGGCTTGTCAAGAGCAGCACTTGTTGTCATAGTCTTAAAGTGCACCAGGGAACACAGGTTAGACACTAGGAAGAGTTTCCTGACTAAGGGAAGAAGTACATTGTGACAGTTGAAGCCCCATCCACCACGTGATACACACAGGGAACCCATCTTTCCCCACTGCTGTCTATCTATGCACACCAGGTAGGGGAAAGAGTATTATTATGTCAGGATTATGGAGAAGAAAGAGACCAGAAGAGACCAAGTCATGTGTCAATGCCATAGAGAGGACCTGCCACAATAAAAGAAAAGCCCTGTCCAGTGGTGTAATTTCTGCTTAGGGAAATATTAAGGTATATCCAACAGAGATCTCACTCAGCTATCTGCAGATTCACTGCTTGTGGCAGTACATAACAGGATCTCAGAACAGTTTGACTCTGCCTTCCCACATGACAAGCAAAATACCCATTAGCAGGTGAAAGACTGCAACAGAAATGCTCACAGCACTGATTTCGCATTAGAAGTAACCTGCCCAGAATACCGATGGGGCTGGAGGGCTGGAGGGCAGGAGTGTGATGGCTGAGGAGTGAAAGCAAACCTTGGTAGCAATTCCCACTGAGAGCAAAAATAGATGCGTAACAAGGTGCTGTCCCAGTCTGGCAGGATGCTGATGCTACAGTGCGGGCTGCAACAGGCACCTCACCTGGGCTGGCAAAGGGTCTCACACCTTCCTTTGAGAGGCACAGGGGCAGAGTGGTCCAGCCACAGTCTTCCCTCTGCACATCCAGTGAACAGGCAGCCTCTGGTATCTGCTGAGATCTCCAGCAATGCTCTCAAGAGACCAAAATAGGGGGTACTGAAGCATCATCAAGCCCTGGCTGCCACCTGGCTATAGACAAGCTAGGAAAATTCAGGGCTAGAACAGATATTACAGCTGCTTTCATCAGAAGAGAATTTTCATTTTAATAGGAAGATGATGATGATGATGATGATAATAACAACAACAACGGTAAAGAGAGCATTTCAGAAGCAGACAGTGATACTATCCAGTGCAAAACTGCTCTGCCTGTAGCAGAGTATTACTGCTGTATCACTCCTCTACCGCCAAGGCTTCCTCAGAGCATCTCTAATCACAGCAGCTGAAATACCAGTGGGAATAAATGCTGGCTTTGCCCTCTTGCTGGTGCATAAACATCTCAACATTTTCCTTTATGCTGCCTTTGACAAACTGAAGCTCCAGCCTTTACCCCAATTTAGTTCAGAGGCATCCTATGAAATACCAGGCAGACTTCTATTGATAAGTAACATCAATATTAACTGGGGGGCATCTGCCTCTTCTCGGTTTTGAACAGAGAATATCAGATTAAAAGGGAAAAGAGGCGGGGAGGAAGCAGCAGTCCAGGCACTTGAGATAAAGTAGCTGTTATCACCCTCTCCAATGAGGATGCATGCTCCATCTCCAAGCAATGACTCTGCGAAAGCAGTATGAACACAGGTTAAAAATTCACATCCCAGCCAAGCTGTGCTCACTAAGGTAGAGCAGGGTCATTGCTCTTGAGACTTCACATTATGTGGCAGGCCTGCATGCCTGGCTATCCGATGAGCTGCTGAGTCACTAACATCAGACCTTGGGCTGCAAAAGGACCAAAGCTGTGTGCCAGTGTTTTAAAAG